>JAFEJD010001041.1:0-21255 GCA_018296065.1 Blastomyces percursus | reverse complement strand
ACGGTTGCGGTGATATTACGGTTGCGCTGAGGCGCACTCACTCACTAGAGAGAATGAGTAAGATTGGCACGGTTAGTATTTAGCCAGGATGAATTTTTCGATAAGTAGTCCATCTCGAAATTATTCCCTGTATATAGAGGGGGAGACGCCCATAGAAGAAATATTTTTATTTTCTCCTTTCAACCAGAAAGGCCCCGGGAAAATATTGATCCGAGCATCCACAGGGTAAGATGTCCAAGCGTCAAACAAGAACCATTATTAGTTAACTACGGAAGTGGTGGTGGGGTAAGCGAAGGCACGTATTCCATCGCCTAGTCGATCGGTTTGTACCACTCCAGCAAATTTGTAAGCTACCTCAACATGTTTGCTATGTNNNGGTACAAACCGATCGACTAGGTTATGGAATACGTTACTAGCTTGCCTCAGTGCCCTCAGACCTGGGCGGCCCTACTTTCATCCGGGGCCCAGCTCTGCTTCAGTGCGCGGCCAATCAGGGCCTTGGGCAGAAGGCGTTGAGTGAGGCTTTCTAAGCGGTCCGGAAGAATGTAGGCCCGGGAGGGCTAGCCCTGAAGGGGCTAGTGGCGCGTGGCTCGCCGAGCGTCTGAGGGCACTGAGACGACTAACTACATGTAGCTAAAGATTGGTTATTTGGAGGCTTGGCTAACATACATAACATAGTAACTACGGAGTACATGTAATGGTTATAAACGCCACCCAAACCCCCCCCGTATAACCATTAGTTGATTGAAAGATCCTTCAGATCGTTTCTCACTTTTTGCCCTTCCATCAGAGTATGCTTCCCCCAAAGCGAAATCTCTCTGCCCCGATGCTCTTCTTGACCTGCCGACCTGTTCGAAGTCGACTCAATCCCCCAGCCCTGTACATTCGGACATACCGATGGACTGGTTCCTCCACTTTCGCTCAGCGTCCAGGCTATCGTCCCCCACCCCTATTAAGCCATCCTCCTTCCCCCCGTCGAGATCAAGCGTATCCCTCGCACGGTACCTCCGTTCGTCTCTTCCTGTTTTCCACCCTCAACACAACTACGAGAGTGCTGCATAATCCGAAGCTCGACGACGACGGAAACCCGATGCTTATAAACATCTCCCCACAGGCCGCAAAGGTATGTATGTTGTTCCTGCGTCCGCATTTCGATTCGTCGGCTCGTGTCTAGCTCCTCGAGGCATGAGTCTTGCGCTCTCCCAGAATAGATCGGGCCGACCCAACATTGCCCGCGCCCTGTTTTCCCCTCTAGGTCGGGAGAGTCTTCTGCAATGGGGACCACGCGCAGCCAGATATAGGGCTCGCCGGCCAAATGTGGCCAGGTGCAGCGGTCAAGCGCCAAGCCGCAGGGTGGCCCTCGCAGCCGGCCGCGAGAGCGTCCGCCCGACGAGAACGGGGGAGAGCAGGGTGACATCGCGCGGCGCAGCGCGGTGTCGCGAGGGCACAAAGCAGCGTCGCGCGCTAACCCGCCCGGGCGGCCCCCAGCGAGGGACTGAGCACGTTCAAGCCACTCGCCGGCCGGTTAGTAGTTGGGTGGGGTGAGTGACCACCAGCGAATCCCGGCTGTTGTATGTTTTTGCCGCTTTCTTTTTTATCCTTGCTAGATGCACGTTTTTCTTGCCGTTTCTAGCAATTGTAGATGCCTTTCTTACTTTCGTATAAATTTGCTAACGTACTTCAATCCACCAGCGCTTACGGGAAATTACCGATCCTTCGTCTAAAAAACCGACTCTCCCAGTAGTCCCGGAAGGGGTTGTACAAGATCATCTCCGCGTTACTGTATCGAGTGGGGGGTGTCATGGTTTCCAGTACCTCATGACCCTCGATTCTGCATCCAACATCGACCCTAAGGAGGATACAATTTTTGAAGCGGATCCAGAGGCTTCAGGAGAATCATCACCAGATGGAAAGGCTGTTGGCGGGAAAGCCAAAGTTGTTATGGATTCGGCATCATTGGAGCTTCTAAGTGGCAGCACGGTTGACTATACAATGGAGCTGATAGGAAGCCAGTTTAAGATCACCAACAACCCCAGAGCAACCAGTAGCTGTGGCTGTGGAACCAGCTTCGACGTACCAGCGTAACCCTCTGACGCTGAGATCTTTAGATATATGAAGAGCATATGTTGCCTATTTTTTTTTTTTTTTTTGAAAGGGCTCCGGAGTCCGTTTTACATATGTTGCACGGTTATCTCCGCTCATTTGTTCCCTTTTCAGTCCCTAGAGCGGCGTTTCCTTATCAGTGTTTACGGTGATATTTTGGCGATTTACGTTTTAAATAACTATAAATTATCTCAAAGATATGTCGTCATTCACCCAATCATGCAATTTTGATATTCCCTGCCTTTACCTGTCCTCCGGTTCTGGCATTTCACCTACACAATCTAGCCGACTGGCAAATATGGTGATTTCTATTTCCACATTCAATTTCCGCTAGGCAGCTATGCGCACTGCTTGAGTTAATTCTTCCCGAGATATTCATGACGATATGAAGTGCCCTGGTTTTCTCGGCCACTTGGCTTCACCGCCCCGATTCCCCTATTCCCATTCATAGTAACGGCACCCATGCGAGTGCATATCGAGATCGTATATATCCATCCTCGTCTTCTTCTACTTCTGCCTCCATCTCTTTCCCCCTTATCCAAGCCAGAACTTCTGCCTTTTGCCTTCTGTATCGCCCTATTTTATATTTTGTATTATCTACTATCTCGTTTTATATGTGGCTTTACTACCTTTGACTTCCAACCGAATAACTACGAGCCATCGTTATTACCCGGCATCCTTCTCTGGCAGGAGTGCGCTTTATCACGATATATTTCGAATCTTTCTCTTAACGCTCGTGTACCAGTTTTCGCGAGGGACAAATGATATGTTTGTCTACACTCTTCTCAGCTGTCAACAGAAAAGTTGGAGAATACTTACGTCTGGCTATAAGACTTAGTCGACAAACGGCGGACAGAGGGTAATCCTCGCTATTCTCGCCGTTTTTCGCAATTCTTGTCTCCGAAAGTCAATATTACAATCCGCCACCAAGGGCGTCACCAGGAGCATGAGCAAAATATTTCGCTGCCCACGACGAACTCCGATAGGAAATGATTCGGCTCCGAATTTACTACCTCCACCACGAAGATATGAGGTAATGTTAGTTTTGCAGCGCCAATCTATACATTCTATAGGATGAAAAATTCTTGACAGAGCAGAGCCCTTCAAATTCTTCCAGAGCATACTAACTTGCACACTGGTACATATGGCACATTATTGGAGGCCTAGCTAACTTTACCTAAGCTACTTAAATATCTTCTATGCTTGATACTTAACTCCCCTCTCAATGTTGTTAGATAGCTTAACTGCTCCACAGAATGCGAAAATGTCATCTTCTCTCGCGTCTGAGGAATACGATCTCACGTTGGAGTTAACCAACCGGGTAGAGTAATGGGGTTGGCTACCTTATTGGAATCTATCCTCCAACATAGCTTCGGCGCCTGAGGAGCTGTCTCAGCGTCTACGTTTCCTTCTAGCTAGCGAGCAGGGAAAATCCCCTATCCAAAAATAGCATCCGCTCCGATAATCCTACCAGGCGCTCGATGACTAGTACTATCACGGCACACCTTGGATATCCTTTTCGCTCCTTGATTCAGCATACACCAACCTATCTTTCGGACCTGTAGCGTCAACCCTAGTCTCAAAGTAACTATCGTCTTTGGCGGGACAAAAGTTTCGTTTGGCTTCCGGTGGCCTCTTACGAATGCTTATACATGTATCGTACCACCCATATGAGAGTTATTTATACTGCTGATTCGTGATCCATCTCTTCGCGTTTGGTGGTGAAGAGCATTTAATGCTCCGAATGACCACATCTCTAGGATTCTTCCAACTCCACATGGAACGCTTGCTCTCTCAGCAATTACTATTTATTCCGCAAAAGCGTCCTCTCCTGTCCCTGGCTTCGACATTATATGGATTTTTCTTATACTCAATAGAACCAAATTCACGATTAAAAATCCCCTACGATGTCATTTGTAGAAAATGGCAATTAGGGCAATGAAAATCTACTTCGGCGGGAGGAGAGAGATAACATTCTGGCAGGGCCATCCGTACAATTGCTGAGCTACGGGGAGTTCACCACGCAATCAGCCCAGTCAATCCTCAAGGATGAGCTATCCCAGCGAAAACCGTCACCCTTGCGTAAGCTGTGCCCTAACAGATATTGTCAATACCCATGAAATTACAGCTCTACTCTCATTCCGATCTACTTAATAGAAGTTTTATTTCAGATACCAAAGCATAGAAGGAATGTTAGGGGCCTAAGCTACCATGAAGGTAGTATGCTTCTTATGGACGGTTTGATCTCTGATGGATATAAACGGATTCTCTCTGTCAGACATCCCATTACAAGGGTCCATGTGTATTGGGTACCGGTTACATGCACATTGTAGCAGCCTCATGGATGCAATGGCGCAATGTCTGCCTCTATGGGGCTTTCTTGAAAGGCGTGACGAGGGCTCTAGGCAAGGTTACAGTCCATCTCCTAAACTTGTCTACCATCATGAGGTAATCTTTAATGCTGAGATCATCATGGATGATTCATACTTTCCACTCTCCGGCAAGCATTGTCTGGTGGTATACAGCATCCTTTTACTTTGCTATCAGAAACCTCTTCCACTTTCAGGAGTCAAGCAAACCATAGAGTCTCGGTATAGGTTTATGAACTATGCAATTTCTATTGACTTCTTGAATTGGATTATAGCGACGTCCATGTTGCATATACTAGCAATATCGACTATTCAGCCTGATTATATCTCTTCATTTTGATAGCTAGCAAGCAGATATGGATCTTTTCCAGCCTGTTGACTGGCTCAGGCAAATCCACAAACGACGATCTGAAATATCGTCACGACAAGGGTTGTACATACCTTCAAAGCGCGACTTTATTACCCCTCTCGGCCGCTCCAAAACGAGCTGTCAAATATTTCACCTGCTCATGTGTGGACAGAGTCCAGGGAAATGTGGGTGTTAATCTTTTATTATTGGAGAAGCTAGCTAACCCTAACAGAAAAATAAATCATATCTACCAGCACCGCTCCTTTATACAAGCAAGAGAAAGAGACTAGTTAAAAAAGCTTCTCAATGATACTTGAGAAGGAACAATGAAGTTCTTAGTGAAATGTACATTCATAACACACTAAGATAACACTTTTGTCTTATGAGAAGATACGAGCAGATCAACATGAGAATTGTAAGTTGGGCCTCCCTGGGGAGCGCTATTCCCACTGGGAGGCAAGAAGACACTCTCACTCGCTGACTCTTAATGCTCTTGCCGAAGCGTCTCAATGAGGAGTGTGAAAAACTAAAAGGCGTCAAACAACCCCGGCGAATTGGTGATTAGCCTCAATACTACGTTTATAAAAACGGGGCTTTTAAGTTACCTGCCAACCCTAAACGAAAATCATGCGAGATTTCCACCGGCCGGCCAACAATGGCGTCGACAATTCGCTATCCGTACGAACTACTAGTGACTAACCCAGTGAATAGGCAATACAGCAAAGCTTTTTCTTCTCCAGGAGCCAAGGGAGACGT
This sequence comes from Blastomyces percursus, assembly GCA_018296065.1. Lineage (NCBI taxonomy): Eukaryota > Fungi > Ascomycota > Eurotiomycetes > Onygenales > Ajellomycetaceae > Blastomyces > Blastomyces percursus. The sequence goes on along the minus strand of JAFEJD010001041.1, from coordinate 15,678 downwards.
TGGTTCTCCTATCCTCCACTTTTATTCCAGCTACGTGCACACCGTACTAAGGCTTTGTCACGCGGCGTGGGAGAGTGAAAAGGGAGATTCAGCTCGGAATAAAAGAGGTTTGCGGCTGGATAGTTCGGTTCCGTTGCCTTGGGTTATGCCGCGTATGCGGCGACTGCACGAAGAAGATGATAGCGATCTACGGTTCGACTACGGCATTGCTGGGCTGGCTGATTCCGTCAGCATAATCGAATGACTCGCTGGCGATAAGTGAGGACATGCCGTTCGTCGATAGGGAATTCCACGTGCTTCCGAGCCAACGCGCCATCGGTAAGCTGGGGAAGCAATATCCCGAACGTCTGCCGAAAAAAAACCCCGGTGAGGTCGCTAGGCCTATAGTGGCGGCCATGAAGCGTTCGAGACCCTTATGAGGCGTGACGAACGCAGTCTTAAAGCGATCTCGTTCCTCGATCGGCTGTTGGAAGCATCCTTGCTTAATATCCATCGAGGAGAACACGGTCGAACCTCTTAAAGATTGGAGAATGTCGTGCTGGGTTGGAAGTAGGCGGATGAGCTCGCTAGCTAGGGTCTCCGTGATACGGAGGCGGTTGCGGAAGAATAAGAGGTTAGCGTGGAGGGAGAACGAATGGTAGGTCCCTCCTCACTTTACCTTTCGATAGATCTTCTTTAACGATGGATCTTCCGGCAAATCCTCGCGTAGGCGATGTTTAATTTCGTCAGAAACGGTCACGCTGACTTCGGTTGCGTGAAACGCGTTTGCTGCTGAGCTACAAGCCAATTTCGAATTGCATTTCATATCTGAAGATTCCCTTAGAGTCAACTTCAGTTCAAATGTAAATGATGATGTGGAATTCTGCATTACTCTCATCATTAGACACTCTCAACAACCAGAAAGCAACCGAAGCGCCGGAAAATTCGCATGGGGAGGTTTCTCTGCGCCAACGTACCTTCTTTCCCGCATAACTGTTCTAAGTCCCTACTTTGTGTACTTTCAACAACGCCTTCGTTTGAGCTTTGTCAAAGGAGTTGTTGAGTTCTGGCTTTTACCAATTTCGTCACGAATGGAAGTCTCCTCCAACTCCAAACAGGAAAAAAATCAAGGTTGGAACATTGCGTGTCTATTGGCACAAGCATCTTAAAAATATGCTAGCAAGACATGGTTAAACAATTCAACAATAAGGAGACTCAAATAGAGACATAATTTGTGAACGACCCCCAGCGGGGACAGCACACCTCGCCTCGCTGACCTCGGTTCGCGGTGCGGTGCTTGCGCCCGCAGGAAGAAGCGTTGCGTTCCTGCGATGCCTTTGTGAGTGGGTTGATATGCACCGGCCTGCCTCACATATCCCATATCTTACGCTGCTCATTACCAAAGGTTTGGAACTAATGTCAGTATATTTGAAATCACAGGCTTAGTTTAATCCAATCCGTCAATCCTGGAAGGCCTCCTGCGGTTATTGCTTCCAAAGCTCCTGAAGATACACATAAGGCGAAGAAGGGTGACCACTCATTGTGACGCTTCGTCATCTTGAAATTTGCGCTTGACTTTTAGTGGTCATTGAATGCTACTAGCAAACGGATAGAAATTTTAACCTCTATTTTCTGTATGTGCTACCGATACTGGAGCACAACCCATCATCATCTATAGCCTAGATTAAGTTGGTATGAGCTCTTAGCAATTAGGTCTATCGAACGATGGAATAATTACGCCTCTTCACTTAAGGCCCATATGCTACAGGGTAGCCCTCAAAATGGATGGCAGGGAGCCTTCGCAAGGGTCATGTTCTTTGCTTCGCAGCCATTAGGCGTACCTGTTCTGAACTTCATACATTTATACTACCCATATGCTATCCTTCCAATCATGAACAGAGAGTTCGAAGTGATGAAAACTGCAGAGTGGCCACGAAACTAGCACCTGAAGGTGCGTACCGGAACTTGCACTAGGACTTCGCAACACAGTGGTGGAAACGGAGCTGATAAAAAGGAGTTCGGGTCCCCTAGAGATGGATGCTCCAAGTTGCTCGTACGAGGAGACTCCTGGATAAGAAATGGGAGGAAAAATGTATGGACAAAGATGGAAAGTTCAGGAAAGACATGGACACCATCCTGGTATTGCCTCTAACCTGATACCAACGAAGCAAGCCACCACTATATGGATGGTTGCTGGGCGCGGCTGGCATGGAGCCGGCCGTCGTATGGCCTTTTTGGCCTAGGTGGTAAGAGCCTGCCGGCAGCTCTTAACCCTGACAATTATATACGTTAGTCGCCGGTGGTCTCCTCTCCTGCTGGAAAGTAGCGTGCCATAGGGATAATCGCCTGACGAACTGGGCTCCGCTCTTGAGCATCTACCTTCCGCGAATGCCACTCCGCTATCGGATGGGGATATGCCACAACAACATGGACGGCCCTTCCCGCTTGCGCAAGCTGGAGGAGGATTCGGAGGAGATTCAGAGGAGATTCCCTCTGGCAAGCGAGAGAAGGTATATCAAGTCCTCATCCAAGTTGGCAGAGAAAGCTGCCACATATTTGAACGAGAATGCTGGCGTATTTGTAACATCTACTTCTGATGTTGGCGTAGCACTTTCGGACGAAATCAAAACCTGTTGTGCTCGGAGCTGCCGACGGATACTGCCAGATGGAAGATCTTCCTAAGGTTGTTCAGGGCGGGGAACACTATCCGTTTAAAATCTAGGATGGCCTCTTATGTTTTGTCGGAGATCGAGCATTATGAGAGCGTTAGCCAAGGAGATCATTCGACTATGCCATGATGCCGTCGGACGCCCTGTCTTCCACCGGATGGAGGGACGGTGTCCTAGCCGTCGTCTCTATACGAGTATTTAACAAAAACTCCCAAGGTATGTGTAATATCAGACATATCTAGCATATTGTGTAAAAATTCGTCCTCTGAGGGAAGTAAATGATAAAATAGTTGAGGAAATTAAGGCCTTGGAGATAGGGGACAGGGATCTGATGGGATCTCTCTATGAAGAAAAGACGATTATTATGACCTGATAATAGCAGGGGCCTCGTATGGGGCTCTCCGGAGGTGTTTGTAATCTCGAGGAATTGAGATACATGAGCCTGCGCTAGAAGAGAAATAAATAGCCACAGTTATTCAGGCAAAGGGGCAGCTTAGAGATGCCTTCAAATTTATAGAAGCCAATAGATTTTCATACACATTCAGTCTTCTTCACTTCAATCAACAGGGCCAGGGGCTCAGCATCACATTCTTCCCCCACCTCTGCCATCATGCCTGAATAACTCGGTAGATATGTTCATCAGGGCATGACAGAGCAACTGCCGGATTATTGTGCTTCCCTTCACCCCTGTTCGCACAAGAGCCAGAGCATCAATCGCATAGGAGATCGTGCAGGCAGATATTGTGGAGAGGAAAAGGCATTATTTAATTATTTTGTTTTCAGGGGCTGTCGTGCTGTCCAGTGTCTCGGCAGTTTATCTCCCAGTGTCTGGCTCCAGCTCGGCTCGGCTTATACAGTACAACCCACACCACAACACCAGATGCGGTTGGGGAGACTCCAGCTGCAATCCTTCCCAGACTCTCTTCCCCTAAAATCTGCAGATCCCAACGTCTCTAAAGGCCTGGCGTATAACTAAATGGTGGGGAGCAGTGATCGGCGTCCCGAACGACACCCGCCGAGGCTTGTCGTTCCAATAACCCCAGGATTTCAGGTACCCTACCGGTGGGTGACTATCATCGCAGGGTGGCTCAGCATTCTACAACCCGCGCAACAACACAAGGAAGGATCTATAACCGCTCTCTCTGCCTGGCTTTCCCGTATATCCCAATTCTTGTCTAACTGTCGATTTGGATGAGAGGTTGTTTCCCAATTGGGCTGAATCATGGGTGTACCGGGCCATTTATTTAGTACCAATTTCTGACCGAGTACGGGGTGGCGCAAATCCTCAACATCCAGGTCAGGACATGTGATGGCCGAGTGAATATGTCTACTACTGCTAAGCGAGATGGCAGCCAAAGCTGCGGAACCCCAGGATAGCCAACTCCCGGCTGCATTTGGTTATTGACTCTTGGGAGCGATGTGGATGCGGTGACTCCACGGAGCGAGCTTGTGATGGAAATGCGGGCAAAAGCCCGTTTGCACGTCCAGGTTCATGGCAATAACAATACACGATCTCGCGTGGCCATATTGCTTAGCGTACAGGGAGTCCGAAATTTAAATATTAGGGATTGCCCCAGTTCCCTACGGCTTTGCTATTTCTGATAAATGCTGTCGAGCCATCCAGTTCCATTGTCTCGTCAGCGTTGGTATCAAAAATGCTGTCATTTCGGCCCTCTGCGGCCCTGACACTGGCACTAGCCTTGACCGCTACTGCCATTCCTTACAACACCTTCGATGGCCCCGGCTCCCCCGCTTGCAATGATGTCGTTGCAGTCCACAATCCCACCTGCGTCGACGAAATCCAACAACATGTACGGGATGCTATCAAAGCCGGACGAAAGGTCCGTGCTTCAGGTAAAGGGCATATGTGGTATGATACTATGTGCTCTGATGATCCGGACACCGAAATTATCCGCACGGAGAATGTCAATAAAATCTACGATTTTGACTTGGAGGCTGGCACCGTCATGATAGAGGCCGGCGTGACCTTTCTCCAACTTGCAGAGTACCTTCATGAAAGAGGCGCATCGGCGGGATACACTCTTGTCAACTGGAATATCACTCTGGCCGGCTGCGTCGCGATGGGTGCCCACCGTTCATCTCTTAAGGAGGACTCCATGGTGGCTGCTGGTGTGCTGTCTTTGGACATTATCGACGGAAACGGCGAGCTGCGACATATCGAGCGCAACGAAAACGACGATACCTGGCTAGCCGCCTCTACTTCCCTGGGACTGTTAGGCGTCATCGTCAGAATGAAGTTCAAGATTTATCCGGATTTCAAAGTATACGCTGATCAGAAGACGTAAGTGTTCCTACCGTTGGGAATACTAGGCAAACTATGAACTCTAACACTCGAAAAGCCTGGGTGAAGATGAAGTTTTGAATGGGGACATCTATGGCATGATCAGCCCGTATCCAACAGCGAATTTCTGGGTAAGCTATCAATCAGCCGCCGATGCAATACTCTCCTCCATTTGTGTAGGGGTGTTTGCTAATCATGACTGTGAGGAATGTAGTGGTGGCCATACAAAAGAAAATTCCACTGGCGATACTACGATGTGGTGCCAACGGAAAGCAGCCCACAGGAAGGTTTCCAGAACACTTTCTCTGTCACAAAATTCGAAGCAAATGCAGTTAGGGACCTGTGGGAGAACGGGAGGGTGCTACCCTTATCCAACAAGATCGCCGAGGAAATTCTCTTCGGCATCTGGTCCAAACCCAACTTCCGTGAAAAGACAACAAACAAAGACATCACGAAATGGCCCGTCTACGGCTGGAACTACGACGTCTTGATCGGTGGACTGTATCCAGATCAGAAACCAGTATGGGAATATGGCCTTCGCGGACATACCCTCGAGCTCGCGTTTCCCATGACATACGCCAACGCCATGCTCAGGCGCGTTCGCGAGCTTTTCGACGCGGAGGCGAAAGACGGCGAACCCATGACTTCCACCTACCGCAGCGGCATTAATATCAAGTTTGGACGACCTTATTTTGATCTTCTCGGCCAAGTCACGTATAACACGAGCGATGGTGCCGATTGGTCTAAGGGCGCTATCATGTTTGACTTCCCAAGCTACCGCCCGCGGGGTAACGGGAAGAGATACAACGAGCCATTCTGTAAGTTTGTTCATAAATGTTCATTGTAGGTTGATTTAGGCAACTAACGCGGACATACGCTCCACCTTCAGATGACTACCTTGCACATGTTCTCATTGAGGAGTTCCCCTGCCGCCCGCACTGGACCAAGAATACAAGAGAGGTATTCAAGATGGCTGCGAGAAATATTGACCCTGATGTAAGTTTTCGGTGCCCATTCTTTCTTTAATTAAAAATAGACATGAAAGTCTTTCCAAAACTAACCCTAGTATTTTTTCTCGCTATTTAGCACATCGCGCGCTTCAAAACCGTCAGGGAGAAGTTCGATCCGAACGGGATATTCCGCAGTGTTGTTGGAGAGTCGATTGGAGTTTATTAAATATTTCACCATGTATAGAAACTGACTTCTTTTCTATGTTCATTTCATGGTGAAGTCTTCTTCTATTCTTTCTGTACAGGATGGCTTTGACAATTTACTAGTGACATCTAGTTAATGGCATGGCCTTCTTTATTCGAGTCATATAAATCTAATTAGATAATGTGTAACTTACCAAAATAAAAACTAAGTTGGCTTACAAGCCGTGTGGATGTTACGGAGCACAGAAATTGGACTTATATTCAAGCTTATGTCTAACAATATCGGGATAGGAAACGGGCGTATCATTCAAGAGGGAACGCATATTTCCCCCATGGGCCAGTGAAGGATTCGCTTTTGCCGATAAACCAGCCATTCGGGACAGCCTTGATTCAATGGAGCAAAAGTAAAGGGATTTCTCTACATTCGTTTTCGGCGCAACTAAGCGCGACTGGAGGAAAGAAGATGAAACGAAGTATTAAGAAAAGAAACATATCAGCTGAGAGAAAAAGAAAAAATAAGACGCGGGGCAATTTGCGAAAGGGAAATATTTAACTAGGCACCTGTAGGAGAGTAACAGTGGATGTGAAGAAGTAAAGGTTTAACCCAATACCAAAGTCAAGTCAAGCAAGAGAATAGAAATCATATATAAAAAAAGAACACGAAATTTATAACCCCATTTCAGTTACGTTCGGCCGTTAACCTTTCTTTTTGCTTTAGGAGAGTTAACACAACAGAACAGAACCGGCAAGGAGAACAAGCGCAATGATATACCCCTACCTCTTGTCTATACATCCACTTTTCAAAAAATCCCTTTTTCCATCGAGGTTCGTAACAACATCAACAACAGGATGGGGGAAATAAATTAGATAGATATCTTGAAAAGACGTTAGTGAAAAAATAGGAACAGGATAACCGTCGTTCCATCAATCGTAGTAATCATCGTCCACACACATACACACTTACACGTAACACACACATCCACACAAGACAACGAAAAACTATGTTTATTTCAGAAATAAACCCCTCCCGATGACAAAGGAGAAAGAGAAACAATTAACATAAAATGAAAACTTCCAGGTTTGCCCAACCGCTATCGCTACCAAACCCCCTTTAATACGTCCGTGCCAGATTTCGCAAGTACCAATCCACCAATCTCCTCCCCGCCTTCGCCTCACTAATATGGATCAAGTTGCCCTCAATGGCGTAATCCAGGTCATTCGCATTGACAACGTCACCTTCCAACAACCCGCCATCTGACCACCGGATCTGTCGGCTGCGCTGCTTATTCACAAGCAACCACGAGCGCAGCTGCTGCGGCTCCACGTCCAAGAAGCCTGTTAGTTTCTTTAGATCCATCGTCGTGTAGAGCTTGAGATAGGACTTGACGGTGGGGTTGTAGAGGGTGTTGCGGACCTCGTCCATGAAGATGGCTGTTTGATGGTCGACGGGGTCAATGTTCATGCCTGGGTTGTCGAAGTCGGGTGGGGTGGGGCTGATGAATTTGGGGCAGGCGGAGCGAAAGAGCTCTTCGAAGAGCGGGAGCGCGTCGGGCCCTCCGTGCTGAAGGCGGTTAAATTTATCGCCGTATTTCTCGCGGAGGGCGGAGTGGATGGTGTCGTCGAGACGGGTGGGGTGGAAGGCGACGCAGATGGCGATCAGGGAGTACATCTGGTCGTTCTTCTTGGCGATGGCGTCGTAGCTGTTGCTGCCCTTCTGGAAGTTCTTGGTGCGCGACACGTAGACGAGGATGTGGCTGAACATGCGGATGGCGTCGGCGTAGCGGCGCATCATCATGTACGAGAAGCCGACGTAGTAGTACGTTGTGAAGTGGGCGGCCATGACGCGGGCAAACATGGCCTTTTTGTTCATCTCGATGTCATCGAGTGTCTTGAGGGCGAGGCTGAAGTCACCCAGCAAGCAGTGGACGCGGAGCAGTCCTATGATGGAGAAATATCCCAGCATTCTATAGAGGGGGCGGTTCCCGTATTCTCCCGCAACGGCTGTGGGGTCTTCGTTACGTTTGATAGCTGCAAGCTGTTCGTTGATTTGGGATCTTTGGATCAGTGAGTAGAGAACATTGAGAACCGAGTAGCAGCCCCATGTGTTCGGATTCTCCTTCAGGAGTTGTGTTTCTTCTTCACTTGATCCGGTGCGAGCAACGCGGTTTCGATACCGGCAAAACGACTCGAATTGATAGATGAATTCGTCAATCACATCCCACGCCCAGAAATACTATCCCATCGCACCAGTCACATTAGCTTCAGCAAACCAAAGTGGAAAATAAAATGAAGAATTCGCGAAGGTCACAGAAGAAAAACTCATAACCAATCCAACAAACAAGTCACAAAAAAAGTCAAAACATACAGTAGGAACATCCAAATCAACCGGCCCATCCGAATTCAATATATAATGAAACAAGTTACAATAGCTATCATAGCTTGCAAACTTCGTCTCCAGCGTCGCCTGGAATTCCAGCGGCGTGGCTGCCGCTACTAGCTGTGCCTGTATATCCTGCGCCTGCGATGCGGCACCCATAGACGTCGTCCTGTCTAGCTCACTCATGCTATCGTCGAAGTGGACCTGCTCGCGGTAGTCGTTGACAAGAGCTTCCTCCTCAACATCGGATTCATCGTGCAGGTTGGCGGGCCGCCCGGTTGTGCGGTTGCTCTCGTACGCCATGGCTTGGTGCGGACCCGTGGGCAAATGAGTGGGGATCGGGGGTTGTGCGGGACGATTAAAGAGCTCAAGAAGATGTTGGCGGTTGAGGTTGATGGTTATGTGCTAAGCGGTCAGTGCCGGTTCTGTTGGTCGTCGGACGTTGAAATTGACGAATTTCGAGGTTTTTCGCTTTTTCGCTTGCGACTGCTTGGTGGTTTGTGCTTATCTTATCTTAGCGCAGATCTCGCATCTTGATCACGTGTTAGTAGCAAGCGCGCGGCCGGAAAATTACAAACTAGCAACGTCAATTAAGTTTACGGATTGGACATGGTACATCTTCAGGACATTGGCCGTTTTGGTTTAGTAGTATTTGATGTAAGCCTCTTCAAATCATCGATATGGTATAGCCTAACCGTGTGCATTCAGTCTTTCGTCCGGCTCCACAAACACGAACCAAAGCCCACGGAAACAAAGGCCACAGATGCCCGAAGGTAGATCTTCAATGCTAAAATCGAATGAGATAGGAAAATACAAAGGCTCCAAAATTATGTGAGTAAAATGCTAGCATTGCCCTCCGACCTGATCCATTGACAAAGCAAAACACTGAAGCAACCGAAAGAGGGAGGAAAGTGTGTATGTAGGGTATCAATGGAAGGCTCAAACAAATACGGATTTGTAAAACGAATTTCAGCGAACATGCTATCCGTGAACTGTCTTAAAAAATGCATGGCGTTTACCAAATGCACTGTAGACATTAAATGCAAATAGGGGACAGAAATGAGAAAGAAAGAGAAAAAAAAGAGATGAAAAGAAAAATAATAATCATAATAAAGGAGCAAATAATCATAAACCCATGCCCTAGGGTGGCAATTCCACCAGCAAAAGATGCGATGTCGGATTAGGGCGAACAGTATCGATGAGGACAACTGTCGACCGATTGTTCATTTTCCAGCCATCAAGCTAATAGTGTTCTGGATGGATAAGGAGAGAAGTAACTAAACTGCAATGCTGGAGTTGGCCCAGCTTAGGTTGCAACTGAGAGAGGCACTACTCGTCAGTTCATCTTCGTCCTCGGAGTCATCAGCCCCGTCCATGTTCAGCATCTGAAAACGGTTGGCCGTTGGAGCTGGTTTCCTAGAGGGAGGTGGTGGCGCAACTTTCTTCGGCACGTACTGCACCTTCGGCAACGGGCCAGCACATTCATCTGGGTAGTACTCGATTCTCATGCCCTTGTACGCCAAACGAGACATCATGCAAGTTCGTGCAAACAAGGCATTGTGCACTGAGTTAGTCGAGATATATGCATTTCCCTTATCAAACGTGACGTCGATCACTACTAGGTTATGAATATGCTCCAAGTCATCACGAATCTTGGATTCTGTTAAGTTGGGGTGCACTGAACGGATTATCAGGTTACGTGAAGCTCCATTCGCCAGCTTGCCGGCAACAAGGCCAGGAAGGTAAAATTGGCGTTCACTCCAAGTGACCTCAATCTATTAGTTGAGCAGTCAGTACGCACCTAGAGAGACTATATGTAATGCGTCGGTGAGCCTCACCAGCTTGTCAAGAATATAAAGGTCCTGTCGTTTAGTAAACGCCAAAAATTCTTGAGCAGATTTACCCTCAGCAAAAGAGACGCTCGCCTGACGCTCTCTGGGCCGTAGGAAAACATCAACCAACGCGCCACCCCGAATTGCGGCAACAATATCGCGGTGAGTTGCACGCTCGGGAAGGCCTTTCAGAAGGAGAGTACGATTTTCCGTACAGTTTGAAGGCTGGTGGCGGTCTTGCCTAGACTGGGTGTTACCAAGATGTACTCCATCATCCCTTTCGTCGCTCGGGAAGGATGTCACATCGTTTTCGAGGCTCGATCGACGTCCATTGCTGTTAGTATGAACCCTTTGAGCCCTGCCGGCAGAGTTCTGAGGCCAACCGTCATTAAATGTAGTATTCTTGCTAATCGGATCATTCGAGATGGAGTGTAAAGGATGGCGGGGGAGATGTCCAATCTCAGTTGGGGTTTTGCTGTCTAGGGTACTGTCGAACGACTCTCCTTGGTCCTCCAAATTTCCAGGGCCGCTTATCAAAGTCTACTAACCCAGTAAGCGGTATGACCTTGCGAAGTGGTACTCATGTTCCTCACCTCTAGAGCTTCTTCGGTTACACCTCCTTCGTACAGAGCCTGCTTCAAATTATCTACCAATAGGAAGCTGGTTAGACGCGGTTATGTGGAGAATGCGCAGAAATATACAAGGTGCAAGTTCGAGAAAGTTTGAGATAGCCACAGGGGAGATACCATATTCGCGGGATCTCCGAAGCTTCGACATCTGTTAGCAATATATAATCACAAGGTTAAGAAACAAATTAACTCACAAGAACGTCGTGCTCCGATTTCGGGATGGTAACCGTCATAACGTTCGAAGAAGCATCAAAATCCGTCGACGAGCTATGCTATTACACGAAGCACGGGTTACTATTAGATCCTCAAATGGCACTGAACAAACTACGTCAAGGTCGTTGAATACGGATACTTACCAACTCCGCCCTAGAATCCAGTCATAGCCTCCATTAGCGTTCCGTATATTTAATAACCAACAAGTATATAAAAAAAGGAGAGTTCTGAATCTGGAAAGCGTATGGACGGCGCCAGTGACGAAAACACTCTGGAGCCTTGACCGGGGAATCGAGGTGCAATTGAGCAGCATTCGACAGCAAATTAGGTACAATATATCAGTGAAAATAGTACCTGCGAAGGAGCGTGTCCAGATGTGATTTTTTTATTGTAACATGAGGGTCCATCTTCCCGGCGACGAATGGAGGATCTAAACAGGTTGCACAATGGCGGGGTGGTCAGCAACGAAGCTTAAAATCTAGGTAAGAACTCCAACTTTTAAGCCATTGAGTCCGGGAGTCTAAATGAAAAGGGTGTAACTTGAGAGGGCAGCAACATCAACGGAGGACGGTTGGAGGGCGTTGGTGTGCCAGCTAAACGAGGAGGATATGGGCAACACCAGCACGCCGCGGGAAGGGGAACCCGAGACAGCAAAGACAAATGGGAATGATGCTTTGCAAATGTATGTACCTACATATCTCACAAGAGCACAACTATCTGCTCTTGGTGGCGGGGCGAGGATGTCTAATATCCAGGGACAAAGAGTGAGAAGGCGGATATGTAAGCGGAGGAGCAAGACGCAGCAACTGATTGATGATAACTCTGCTGAGGGCCAAGCGCCAACAACCAACGCCCAAGCGCGTCTGGGGAAGCTACCGGCAACGTTAGTTCGCCTGACGGACGACTGACTGACTGCGTGCAACAACTAATTACAGCCGATGATGATTCCACGCAGCTATGGATGGGTCCAGGTAGGCTGGGATAAATGGGAGTAAGTGAGCAACGTTAGATATGTCCTCACTCTGCCTAAAATTCAACTTGACAAATATGCTCATCAACTGTGTTCAGGTCTGATATTTCTACACAGGGACTCGATGGCCCCTTTTCTACCTACCAGCCATCCAACCGATTCCTCATCATAATGGTAATCGAGCAAAACGACTCTTGGCCACTAGTTATTTTAACTCGCCCATATCAACTCAGGATGGAGCTGCCCGCTAGTTACCAGCGCTACGTTTAACCCTGTGCGTTCGCCCATCATGGAATGACCCAGAATCGCTCACCACCATCAATCACCTTCATCAATCACCCATTTACCTACTCAGACGCATGATTGACCGTCACCCAGTACTGCCACGAGTCTGTTTGATGGCCCAATCAAAAGAAATCGGCATGGAGCCGCCCATTCTTTCTAAGGAGAGAGCGATTGCTACGAGTGTTCCCTACGGTTTTTTTTTTCTCTATCTCATATCATTGGGCATCGCAAACAAGTCAGTGCATTGCATGTACGGACTACGGAGTAGTTGCTGTCCATTCATCAAGGTTCAGAGATTGGCAGGGTACGCGACGATACGCCTCTCATCAGCAATCCCATTTCAACCATTCATCAAGGCAATCGGATTTTTCGCATGCTCGGCTAATTCCTATTTTCGATCTGTTGCGGACTCACTGTTAGGTTAATGTGAAACGTGCCGCCATTCTGCAGCGGTTTTTAGCGACGCTAGGGTGAATTCCTGCGAACTGCTGTTGGTGGGGCTAAAAGTTTAGCGCCGCCGCCTCTAACCTCGCCCCCAAAGCTGGAGGCCACTGGAATCAATGGCACCAGGAAAACATTCACCTTGCAATCTACCCACATCCAGCTCTTTACGCTGACCGCATGTTGGACGACCACTCCTTATTTATTTGAGTTCGTATGGCGGAGTGGAATCGGCTGCCACCGCCTCTCTCATCAACCACTTCAACTGACCCCCGGTAAGATCTACAATGGTAAGGTCTATAGCCCTACTGCTGGATATTGTGAAAAGTGTCTCCCATTTTTTGCTCTCAGCATTAGATTCCTTCACGCAGGCGCAAATCACAATCACTCAATACGGTCAGGACCTCTACCAGGCTCACAGGAAGGAATGAGATCATTATGCAGATTGTCAATGTTTCCTTTACCCTCAGGGCAGACATTAGTCCAGGCAGAGCACTCAGAATGATGATGTTGTGACATGTTTTCTGTCCCATGCGCGGGGTAATCTCTAGGGATGTGCCCTTCCTCTCTTTCGTCATTCCGTACCGTACTGTACGCCCTTGAATAAAAAATGAGCATGCAATCCCACCCCGTCCTACCCGTAAAAGTCTTGCATGCAGAAATTGAGCCGGCAAGGCGAGGAGAGAAAGACGTCACCAGTCATAAATAAAACAGCAATAACATATTTAAAAAAAAACAACACCGCATGTATCGTGAGATCATAGCATGGAGAAAAAAAAGAGAAAAAAAAAATTGTTGGGGTGAAGGTGAGGTAACTGAATGTAGCAAAAAAGGTTCAAAACCAGGTTGCCACTAGGGACTAGGGAAGATTAAAGTGAGAAAAAAGAAGAAAGAAGAAAGAGAAAACAACGGGAAAAAATAGCAGATGGACGCCATTGAGCAAGACAGAACGGCAGGAGGGAAGATTAAGAAGATCGTTTGTTTTGTAGTTTCCATGAAAAAGGCACTGGTGCGGGCCGAACTGAAGGCCGCCTCGGATTAAAATAAGTCTTTTCCGCCCTTGGCATCCAGATTCATTATCTCATAACTATGTATCTCATGACTCGTCTCACCCCCTCCTCCTTCCATTCATCGCCTTCGCCCCATCGTTCCCATCAAAGAAAGACTCATCAGATCTTGACCGCTGCTTCTTCTGTTTCTTCAGCGTACCCCACGTCGAAATACTAGCATACGCCACACCGATGACTCCCGCAATGATCGCATAGACGATAACGCCCGCCACGGGTACTGTTTCCTTCCCGATACCGCTGAACTTAAAGCCCAGGCCGCCATTGGTGATGCCGAGCGCGAGCATGCACCTCCCTACCCAGCGATGTACCCGTCCCATCGCACTGGGTCCATGGGTCCGTACGTAGTTGAGATGATGCAGGTAGCCCAGCAGTGGTTGGCAGAGCACTAGCCAGCTGATGACCACGTAGCCGATTATGGGGTGGTACATGGTTGCTTTCTTCAGGTCGCGGGCTAGGGAGACGCCGACGCCGAAGCCGGCGACGGCGACGCAGAGGATGAGGATCTGCAAGGGGGCGTGGATGCGCGTTGCTGTCTTCGAGTAGGGGATCAAGTAGAGGCCCAGGGCGAAGGTTGGGAAGAAAACGACGAAGACGACGGACATGATGATGCCGTGTGTGACGCGCTTGACGTTTATGGTCCGCTGCGAGACGCCGGTCGCTGACCCCCCGCCGGCGCCTTCGCCCGCATCACTCAAGTCCAACGTGAACGTGCCCTGGTTGTCATGGAAGATGATCGACTCCGTGACATCGGCAGAGTTGAGAGGGTTGCCGCTCTTCATCGCCCAGATCCAGGGGCTTTGCGGATCATTGGGATCCATGGAGCCGCCGTCCCAGCTCAAGCAGTTTTCGCAAAGCACATTTGCCGTCATCTTGCCGTTGGCGATTCCTGAGCCGTCCAGCAGGCGGAGGCGCACGGCTGGGTTGTAGTCAGGAAGCATGTGGCCGATTCCTCGGCGTGGTGAGATGGTGATGTTCCTCCCGTCAGACGAAGCGTAGGCAATGAAGATATTGGCGCCTGCCATTCCCGTTCCCTGGCCCAAGGCGAACCATTCAGTGCCGTCGCTGGGGGCTTCCATTTGGAAGTATATGGGGCCATTGCCATTGGAAGCCGTGGAAAGGGGGATGTTGACACTGTAGGAAATGCCGTTTGCATCACTGGGGCTGAATCTAGCTGTTTGGCTGTAAACCATTGGCACTGTAGGAGGAATTGTTAGAACCTGGTTCCTGTTGCCTCTTTTTTTTTTTCCCGTTTACTGGCACTGGTGTGGACAAATGAGGGGTCAAGGAATGCTTTACCAGTGGCTAGCGTCGCTGCTGTGACTGCTGTAAAGAACAGTCTCATGGCGAGAGTGTTTCGGGGATATTTGGAGTCGACAGAGAAATCTATACCCTGCTGAAGGGAGGCTGATTGCGGACAGGTTTAAAAGGGCAATTTCAAGGCATTGATTGACATCTGGGAATGATATGAAGGATAATGGTCTTTGGGCCAGGTTGAGAAGGTGAATGAATTGCAGTGAATTTCTGCGTTGGACTAAGGATTCCAACGGTGGAGGACTTGATATGAGACCATACGTCGTAGGCAAGCAATAACTTATATGATACAAAATATATGCAATAAGAGGAGGTTAGATTTGTTCTTAACGTCACGACAACACAAACAAAAAACTGTGCAAGCAAATCCCGCTAGAAGGGAAGAATCAAAGCAGTCCTGTTCCTGGGGCACCATCCAGGCTCATTATATATATATATATATATAT
>JAFEJD010001040.1:0-15599 GCA_018296065.1 Blastomyces percursus | reverse complement strand
GAGGGGGGTGGTGGTGGTTGGTGGTGATTGGGTTTACTTGATGATGGGGACTATGGCGATGATGACGATGATGATGATGATGTAGGGGCCGGGGCCGTGAGTGGATGGTATTAATCTAGTAATGTTCTGTTTTATTATTTTGGCCTATCATTCATCGATGTCTCTCTCTTTGGCCTATTCTTTGGGATGTTTTTGTTATACCATCTTGCCTCTTCCTTTAGTGATTTCAAGGAAGGAAAAATCGAGTCTACGTTTAGTGTATTTATAGCTTTCTTTTTAGCGGAATGGTAATCTCTGCGTAGTATTCATGGAAGTATCGAATCTCCAGGGAAGGGCCCTCGGTATGTTGGATTGTAAAAATTTTGAGATTTGAATGGACGAGAGATTGAAGTTGAACTGAATCCATGCGCCTATTTGTATTTCCCACCTCTATATCTCCTTTCGTATGCCTGTGCTACCCCTCTATATTTATATCTATATCTATATATATATATAACTAAGTTATATATATATATATTAATTGTAAATCCCCTTTCGCCATATGAAAAATCGGTAGGTAAAATGTAATACAAAAGAAGAACAAAAAGGGGCGATGGAAAAAAAAAAAAATTGGAAAAGATAGCGGAGCTATGTTCAAACAAGGGTGAGAGAGAGAGAGGAGAAAGAAATGATAGAAACAACGTGTTACTCCCATGATCTGAAAAAGACTTTGAAAATGACGCAAAGAAATGTGGATAGGAAAGATGTAATGTATCAAACATAAACGAAATGAGAAGAAACAGCATCAAAGGCAGTGAATGTTTTAGAGTTTGCTTTGTTTCTCATTCTTCACCACCGCGTTATTCCAGGGGTATGGGTCGAACGTGAAGTCGTTGACAGGGTTCTCTTGGCTGGCCCGGTGGAACAGATCCTCGTAGACTTTGCCATCATAACGGCCCAGGGAGCTGTCAAGCTGCCAGTCGGGGAATTTCCATGCGTCAACGAGACGGACGGCATGAGGCCTGACCTCGTCAAGAAGTTTGACAACTGCCTTAGCCCGGGCGAGGGTGATTTGACGGATGGTCACAGCACCCGAGGTGAAGAAGTCAGCAGACTCGCGCTCCAGGGTGTACAGAGCATGGAGTCGGAAGAGTTTATGGAGAACTGCCGTTGTTTCAGGATCCAGGGCGGAGGCCGTGGAAGGTGCAGAGACACTTTCATAGAAGTTCTTCACGACGAGGTATTGTGAGTGGGCAGTCGAGAGACGCCAGAAATCGATGAGCAAGCTGTTCCATGAGCGCTTGGCAACATCACGGTGTTTCAGGGCCTCAAACGTGAGGTAAGCGGTGCGCCAGGCGAAGGCGTCTACGATGTCAGCATCGTTGTCAAGGATGTCGAACGCAGCTCCCATGTCTCGGCGGCTAATATAGTTCTTGAGAATGCGGCTGGTGTCGTTGTCAGGGGCGTTGTTGGCATAAACAGCTCTAGCAGATTTGAGCAGCTGAACGGGAATCTGTTAGTAAATTCCGGTTCTTTCGTTGTTATAGAATGTTCAAAAAGAGCGTGGACTTACGTATCGTGCTACTTGTTGCGTTAACATGTAGTTGTCACCTTCCCATGTGGGAGTTGGCAAGTAATCGGCGTACCATGGACCGATGCCGCTGTAGCTACTATTGGGGAATGAGTATACTGCAACGCATCATAAACTTAATTTAGCAAACGGGGTGGATCTTACCTATAGCCATGACCACCGCATGCGCGTCGGCATACCTCCAATCCCTCAGCTGCTACAGTGCTCCCAAGGGCCTTGAGACCACAAGAGGTGGCGTGGAGATCGGCAAGGAGAAGTGCTCCTGCCTTTGCTGAACCACCGCGGGCCATTTGTCTCTGGTTTTCCTCATACATTTCCATCATTCGCCTTCCAGTAAAATGAAGAGCAAAGGTAGCAGCAAGGAGGGGAAGAAGTCGGATTTGGACCATCTTGTAATTGAGAACCTGGTTTTCATCGGAGGACTTATCCGTTGTATCACGGTCCTGGAACTGTCTTCGGATAGCGCAATATCTTGTAGCAATCGTTACACCTCGGGCTAGGACCTTGCCCGATTGCAGCACAATTGTAGATCGAACCCAGGTCATTGTACCGTAGACCAAAGTAGCTGCAGCAGAACGCACGTACTTGTTTGTAACTGGGTCAACATGTGAGAACCGTGCCAACATGTTCACATGTGGAATTTTCACTTGGTTCAGAAGAAGAAATCCATTGTCCATGGTGCTGTGAAATCGTTAGCGATGCCGCGAATGAAGCGCTAGAAGAAATGAAAAAACATACTTGTAGCCGAACTTAGGGCCAATATCACCGACATAGACTCCTTCAAGAGCTTCATGAGTCTTCAAGTCGCGGATCTGAACGATGAATGGATGAGGGCCGTAGCTCTTGCCCTCAATAACAAGCTGAGCCATCACAACGGCATGGTTCGCGGTTTTTCCAAGAGAGCCAATCCACCATTTGGAAGCTGTTAAGCTCGGGGAATGCATGACGAAGGTTCTGTCTGTAGGGTCCCAAGTTGCCGTGGTCTCGAGGCCTTGAACGTTAGATCCATGGCCCAGCTCGGTTTGAGCGTAACAGCCAATGATCTCATAGCGTTCCGCTGGTCCTAGGAACAGCTTTTTTTGCTCGGGTGTCGTTTGATTTCTGAGAGTCACCTACACAAGTTAAGATATAATTAGCGATGTTTTCTTGATAGGCTCACAGCGAGGATTTTACAGGAGGGATTCGTACCAAGAACATGCTCGCGTGCAGTCCGTAGGGAGTGGGCTCGCTCAGAAGGTCATTCGCCATGATGAACTCGTCGTCTGTCCAATTGTGCTGTTGCCTTAAATTTTGGATGCGCTTAGCCTTCCCAAGGGAAGCTTTTATCCGTTCTACACGGCCCATAGAAAGAATTTGTGATTTATCAAAAACTTTCTCCTTTTCCATGAGGGCTAGAATTTTATCCTGTCGTTCCAGCACTTCTTTAGTATGAACCAATTCCGCCAACTTCTGCACGGAGACATTGGAGCTATCCCGCTCCTGCTGTAGAAGCTCAGAGCCCTGCGGCCCGGGAGGCTTCAAAGCCTTTACCCATTCGGGGACGGGGGCCATTTTGAAAGACGTGTGGGATTTGGGGAGTGTTGGGGGGGTGTGGTGGAATCCGAGGCGGAAAACCACTTGCGCAAAAAGACAGTGAATGAGAGACAGAGATTAAGATGCGTAGAGCAATGCGGAGACGATGAAGAAGAAGAGGAAGAGGAAGAGAAGTACGCCCGCAATCCTGGGGGGCGCGAGCGGATGGTATAAATGCGTGTCCCTGCGCTGCCGGAACCAACTTGATTGCTCGCCCGAAGAGGAAGTGCCGAGGTCTATCGGGGAATTCCTGGACGAAGAAATAACTAGTTAACTATCGCCGCCCGGAGGGATTATGTAACCACATAGACCACACCGGGGGCGATGCGCTGCCAAATAGTAAACCTACGATTGAAAATAGGCGTAAATTGCTCCGGAAGAGGCCCGCTTGCGCTGGCATGCCCCAGAGATTCATTGTGCGCATAAGGTGCTGTTTCCCGCTCCTTGTGAAGTGGAGGGGGCGAATCTGCATTTTCACATTTGAACACTTTGGTCGAGGGCCGGCATTGATTTTCCGAATTAGAGCTGCGTCAGAGCTGCGGCTCTGAGAACTAGCCATCTAGCCTGGCATGGCGGCAACGAAGATTGGCATGGATCTGCTGCTTGGGCCCTGGGTTCGGCAGCTTGCAGAACACTCTAAAAACGCCTTCTAATTTTCTATTAATATCTAAAAAACGGGCGCTTTCGTGGCTACTCAAGTTTCAAGCTTGTGATTTAATAACTAATAATAATAACCAACAAACCTCAAACGGCTTTGTGTTAAATTCTCACATGTTTAACTTTGGGCCGTCTGAACTTTTGCTGCCCAGAGGCAGAATCCACACGGCCCACGGGGTGGGAAAAAGTTAAATATTCGAGGGTAAAAATTGCCGCCAACGCTGGCTCTCACATGCTTCTGTTCATTTTCATTCTGCCAGAAATTCGTCCCTTCACATAACAAGCTTCCCTAATGCACCACGTAGTGAAGAGCATCCGGTTAGTGCCTTCATAATAGATAAGATACTCTGGCCTCGGAATTTTCAGCGTGCCTATGCAAAGTAGGTGAATAGTGACCTCCTGTGATAAGGCAGGGGCATGACATACATTCGAATTTCCCATGTGCTACAGTAACATATATGAATAAGATTCAATCATAGTACACCCGTAGTAGACAAAATCTAGCGTATAAACTCTTTGTGATGGCCGCACCTTTAGAAAAGCTAGCCCAGGGGCTTGTACAGAGCTTCCGTTCTCGTCCGTACTCGGTAGAGAGATATCCCTTTTGCCAACTGCCACGAAGAACATA
The DNA here is from genome assembly GCA_018296065.1 of Blastomyces percursus. NCBI lineage: Eukaryota > Fungi > Ascomycota > Eurotiomycetes > Onygenales > Ajellomycetaceae > Blastomyces > Blastomyces percursus. The sequence continues at coordinate 11,172 of JAFEJD010001040.1, read as the reverse complement.
ACCAATGAAAATAACTAGGAAATATTCTGGGCATTTAATACAATCTTGAAGGTGTGTGTGGCGGCTGTAGCGCGCTTAGCTTGGACTGCCGAGCGCTAAGATGACCAATCATACCCGCGAAGGAGAGAACATTGCCAACATCGCCGTCTCTGCCTTCGTTTTCGACGCTGACTGGCATCAACCTCATCTTAATAACACCACGTATCTACCACAACGTCGATCAATTAGGTTTTGACTACCGCTTCTTTCACGAGAAAGTAGGCAGGCCACTAGTTGATCCTTTTCCTTTCTCTCTCTCTCGCGGCGGCATCGTCGTCGCCCAGACTCCACTCCATTTCTTCGATATCGGTTCATTGAGATCCCTCCCTCTCGGCCTAGCCGCGTCTAACTTATAGAGCCCGATAATGCCCACTCGACCTCCTTCTCTTCCGCTACGGTCTCGCTGCCTTCTCCGCTCACCACAGCCTCGCCAGCCGTTCTCGACACAGAGCTCGCTCCGTGGTGCTCATGGCGACCACCACTATGACCCGCCAACCGGATGGCTTTGGGGAGTGAAGCCCGGACACAAATACGTCAAGGAGGGATGGGAAGGCCTGTGGACATATGGATTCGTCGGTAGCTTGCTTGTCGCCGGCATCGCGTATTCTTTCAAGCCTGATACTTCGTATGTGTTTTTGCTCCTTACTCCTCCTTTCGGCTATCATAAATACATCGACTTGTCGCTTTACAATCCGTATCGATATACCCACTCTATGTTGCTGCAATATAGTATGCTAACCGATGCATGTTTATCGCTCGTTAGGATACAAACGTGGGCTCTCGAAGAAGCTAGAAGGCGACTAGAGAAGGAAGGCATTCTTGAAGACCCAGACGTTGCCCAAAAGAAATAGCCGAATTGCCTACGCCGTAATCCCGATGTATATAGAGCTTCAATTCAACGTGGGAGGGAAAAGGCAGAAAGAGATAGGGTTTCCCTTCGCTATATCAACTATCGGACATTTCACCTAAGTTCATTTTCGTGCGGAGAGTGTGAGACGGAGTGGAATTGTTATTTTGTCATTTTCGAGTTAGTTTCTTTACGATGCATGACTCGGTATTACCGCCTGTCTCTTTTCCTTTCGTCTTTATTTGCTTTTCCCTATTCTTGGAGGCATAATCCAAATACCTTTTCAATTGTCGATATGGGAGGCTGTAGATCAAAGCCTGGGCTTTGGTCGCAGTCCATATCCAGCTTGCTAGAACCACCAAGCTGATGTAAAAATATCACATCTCTGCACACATCTATCTGGATATACGCAAGCCAGAGCATATCTGCGTCGAGCTCCGTTTGTTGGCACTAGACAAAAAAAGGAGACTTCATCCAAATACCTAATGGAACCAGCTACCAAGTGGTATACTGTCTATTTTATATTACAATGTTCAACTGGCTTAATAAGAAAGAGTCTATATCTCGGGGTATACATCTGCCCTCCTCAGCAAGGGCATCTCCCTCCTCACCTTCTCCAAAAGTTCCAAATCAATGTCTGCAACGGCAATTTCCGGCTCTTGCGACACGCTCTCTCCCCCAAGTTTAGCAACTACTTCTCCCTACGGATTTACTATCATTGAATGTCCATAGCTGATCCTCTTGTGGTTGTGGGCACCCGCTTGCGCTGCTGCAATGACATATGCTTGCGTCTCGATGGCTCGTGCTCGGAGTAGAGTCTCCCAGTGTGCCTGGCCGGTTGGCACTGTGAATGCGGATGGGTAGGTTATTATCTGTGCGTTCTGCCTTCTGAGTGACAGGCTTATTTCCGGGAAGCGGAGCTGTGTTTGTTATCGTAAGTAGCGGGAGGCTTAGTGGTTTTTTGGTGTGGCCAAACCCGAAATAGAAGCAACGGGATCATATTGAGTGTGGTCGACATACATCAAAGCAAATGCTTAGGCCAACTCGACCAACTGGAGTATTGAAAGGATGTAGTATTTCCATCCCTTTCTCAACGCTCCTAATCACAGGAGGGCATAAGTATAGTATTCTTCAAAATTTATGCACATCAAAACTATTTAGTCGGACCGTGCGTACATACCTGCTCTCCTTCAACACAGGACCATCCTTGATTTCGACATCAAACAGGTGTATTTTCTGATACCTTTGAGTGATCTCTCCCGTCTCATCAATCCATATCAATGTATTTTTCACCTTTTCACCCCCCTGGGCGGGCTCGTGGATGCCTACGTTAATAGACAACTTCGATTCCCGAGCTTCCCTCTGTAGGCCGAGAACGAAAGTGCTCTGATGTACAGACTGTGCGAGAAACACTGTTTCGGCGGGCGATGAGGCTATGTAGTCCGACGCTTCGGGGAGGAATAGCGCCTATATACATGTATGCATATTACATCCAATCTCCAATCAGAACTAAGTTCATTAGAATTTCTTCCCTGATGGAAGATATAGGTTGGGATATCTGCTGCTCTGTACTAGGGAAAGCCTCCGCGCTTGGGCGGCCGTATGTTCAGAATCACCTTTGCGCCTGCATTAACTGCCTTTTTAACCAGAATTTGACATTGGGAGAGGTTGTGCGCCAGGCTCCCCGTCGAGCATAGTTGTCCGACTGCCTGTGGATTGAATTAAGTATAAACACCTCATGATGCGAGCAAGGAACATACAACAATTGTCATAGTCATTGAACGTTTCAATCTTCACATATAGATATAAAACCATTGCGACCTAGAAATATTGTCAACCCAGCTGGATCGTTATCTGAACATCTTGCCTCCTCACGTGACATCAAAAGACACCGCGGAAATTAAAATATTGCTCTTTTTGGAATCGCGAACAGCTTCATCGACCTGGTTCAGCAACTCCACCCTTTGCAAAAACTAAAACTAAACCGTTTGTTAAGTATTCACATCTTCCGAAATCTTAGCGCATCTTGAAGAAAGCAAATCCTTATAAATTAAGTAGGGATTGCCTTTGTGCTGAGGCCGTGAGACCGTTAGACCCATGAATATCGGAGCTCCAGGAACAGCTCTACCCCAGATTTGAATTGGGCCCGAGTTTCTTGAATAGAGTGTGGCGCCCGGATACCATATATGAACGGGAGACTATATAACGATTTCAAGATGAAAAGTTTGCGGAGGGATCATTCTTCGAACCCGCTCGCCTCTAATGTCTCGAGCAAAATCTTCGTGAGATCGACAAAGAGCGGCAAGGTCCAGAAGATTGTTAGGGAGTTATATCTGAGACAAGATATCCCATGCTCTTCGAAGATATGTTCCGTGTGCTTGTCATACGCGCCTACCGATGCCAACGGGAATGGTGAGAGACAGCTTAATTTGCGCGTACCTTTGCCCCCATCAATGCTAACTAGCCGAAGTAACCCCGTTTGTCCTATCTGAACGACCGGCCGGTACGAAGTCATTTCCCCAAGGCCACTATCTAATGCCGGATACGAACGCCCTCCTCAATGGCATGGATCTTTTTGAACAGACAGGTTTCTTCTACGATGTGATTATTTTGCAGACAGTGCTAGAGGAGTTGAAAAACCAGTCCCTCGCATTATATAATAGACTAATATCCTTAATCCGGAGCGAAGAAAAGCGATATTATCTCTTCTTTAACGAATTTCGGTTGGAGACCCATGTCAGGAGAGGCGCGGAGGAAAGCATAAACGATAGAAATGATAGAGCTGTTCGAACGGCAGCAAAGTGGTACCAGGAACATTTAGGCCAGGTAGTGAAGAGAAGCCAAAAGGAACAGACCGCCCCAGCCATTGCCATGATTACCGATGACAAATATAATCTCCGCAAAGCAGAACAGGAGGGTGTTACCGCTATGTCGTTATCTGATTATGTATCTGGCCTTGAGGATTCCGATAGGTTGCTCGATATGATTAACGAAGCTAAGGCTGCCCATGATTCGAGACCTACGAGAGGCGAACTATTTTACCCCGAGTATTACTCTATGTCGAAACTGATGACCGGTCTTCGTGCGGGGACGCTGCATCAGGGCGTTTTCAATGTTTCGCCTTACAACTATCTCGAGGGATCGGTGCAAGTGGCAGCATTTGACAAGTCCCTCCTCATCCTTGGCCGAGACAACAGTAATAGAGCGATTGCGGGAGATATAGTTGTTGTCGAAGTTCTTCCAAGAGATCAATGGAAAGCCCTGTCGACGAAAATTATTGATGAGGAGACAGTCACTAAAGATGAAAACGCTGAATATGACGAGAAGGAAGCTGTGGTAACGGAAAAGGAGAGAAGAGCGTTACAGGAAGAGGTTAGGAAAGCTCACGGAAAGACTGCGGAGGGCCGACCTCAGCCAACAGCCCGTGTGGTGGGAATCGTTAAAAGGAATTGGCGTCAGTTTGTTGGAAACATCGATAAAATCTCGTCAGCGACGCAGGGACAATCTGGCAGGCGACAGCAAACCGTATTCGTCATACCCATGGATAAACGGATACCTAAAATTCGGATACGTACAAGACAGGCGCGGGAGCTTTTTGGCCAGAGGATACTGATTACAGTTGATGCGTGGGATCGCGATTCCAGATACCCAACAGGCCATTTTGTACGGTCTCTAGGAGAGTTGGAAACTAAAGGTGCCGAAACAGAGGCTCTTCTTCTCGAGTATGACGTTCAGTATAGACCGTTCCCACAAATGGTGCTTGACTGTCTTCCCCCTGAAGGCCATAACTGGAAGGTTCCGCAAAATATGGATGACCCCGGTTGGCGTGATCGTAAAGACCTACGAGATTTGCTTGTCTGCAGTATTGACCCTCCAGGTTGTCAGGATATAGATGATGCTCTCCATGCTCGACCTCTGCCTAATGGGAATTTTGAGGTCGGTGTCCATATCGCAGATGTTTCCCATTTCGTGAAGCCGAATACTCCTATGGATACTGAAGCGAGCATGCGAGGCACGACGGTATATCTCGTGGATAAACGTATCGATATGTTACCTATGCTTTTGGGAACCGACCTCTGCTCTCTAAAGCCACACGTCCAACGATACGCCTTCTCCACTATTTGGGAAATGACTCCTTTAGCTGAGGTTGTATCTTCAACATGTACAAAATCTGTTATTCTCTCCAGAGAAGCTTTCAGCTACGAACAAGCACAATTACGTATTGACGATAAATCGAAAACGGATGAATTAACGGAGAGCATGAGGACTCTTCTCAAACTCGCCAAATTACTCAAACAAAAGCGAATGGACGCGGGAGCTCTTAATCTAGCCTCTCCAGAAGTACGCATAGAAACCGACTCGGAATTATCAGACCCAATGACAGACGTTAAAACCAAAGCCCTCCTGGATACCAACAGCCTAGTCGAGGAATTTATGCTTCACGCAAACACAACTGTCGCTGCCCAAATCTTCAAGTCCTTCCCGCAAACAGCCCTTCTTCGTCGGCATGCAACTCCTCCACCCTCGAATTTTGAAGAACTAATCGCCCAACTCTCCAAAAAGCGCAACATGACCCTCGACGTATCGAGTTCCCTTGCTCTGGCAACCTCCCTTGACCGCTGCGTTGACCCAGCCAACCCGTTCTTCAACACCCTAGTTCGTATCCTTGCCACGAGATGCATGACATCAGCAGAATATTTCTGCGCAGGAGCCCACGCGGAGTCGGAATTCCGCCATTACGGCCTTGCCTCAACAATTTACACCCATTTCACCTCCCCCATTCGGCGATACGCAGACTTGGTCGTCCACCGCCAATTAGCCGCCGCAATTGGCTACGCAGGGCCTGGCGCCTCTGCGGCAGAAGGACTGGCCACCCGGAGCCGACTAGAGGATATTTGCAAGAATATCAATCATCGCCATCGCAATGCACAGTTTGCTGGCCGTGCTAGTATAGAATACTACGTTGGCCAGGCGCTCAAGGCACGTGGCGAACAAGAGGCGTCTAAGCTTGGGACGGGCGAGGGGACGAATGCGGGGATAGATGAAGAAGGGTATATCATGCGTGTGTTTGATAATGGGGTTGTTGTTTTCGTACCGCGATTTGGCATCGAGGGCGTTGTGAGGTTGGAGGATTTCATCATTCCTGGAAGTCAGCAGGGGGAGAGGAGGCAGGTTGCGGCCAGACGGGAGAGTGAGTTCGATGCGGAGGAATATTCGTTGAAGGTTTGGGAAAGAGACGGTGAGAGCGGAGCTGGTGGGGATGCGAAGAAAAGCGTGGTGGTCGACTTGTTTGACAAGGTTAGGGTAAACGTGAGCTCTGTGAAGGAGGAAGGGGGCCGTGGGGCCGGAAAGAGGAGAGTTAGGGTATTGATTTTGGGCAAAGCTTAGTTTAGATTGGTTCGTGAGGCGTGATAATGAAGAGACTGGAATTCTGATCGAGAGGGAAAGGCCAGTTGATTGCAATGACCTCAGCTCTGTTTGCCAGGCAATAAACATGTCTCATATGTGCATCATCTTAACAACCCCTCAATGATGAAAAAATTAAACTAGAAAAATAGTCTTCATTTTTGATATTTCTTCTTTGTTAATTTTCTAAGTCTTAGTGTTAAATTAGCTGAAATAAAGAGTATGTACATACAATCCATATCCTTCTATATTTGATTCCAGTTGGTAAGTTATCTACTTTTCAAAAAAAAATAAAAATAAAAATAAAAATAAAAAATAAATAAATAAATAAATAAATAAAAATAAAAAAAATAAAAAAAAATAAAAAATAAAATAAAATGAAAAGATAACGGAAATACCAGCTGTCTCTTCATTTCCCCGATAGGTAATGTATGCTTGTAGTAGCACTAGTAACCCAAATATGCTAGCTTGTGTTTTGCGTGGAAGGGGGAATGCTCTTACTAGGCGATATCAAACAAGTTCCCAAGCGACCATCCTGCGGAGAAGGAGGGTAGGCTTCCATAAACTCGTTGTATTTGCAGGAACAATAGCACTTGGAGTCGGTGCTGGCGGTGATAGGGCTGGTTGGGTTGGCGCATGAGGATTCTCTCCAGGAATACAGCTGCCATCTGGGGCACCAACTGCTGGATCATGTGCATGCTCATTGATCTTTAGCCTCCTCGTAGCATTGGCAGCTTCTGCAGCCGCGTTTCTCTCTGCAGTAAGGATGTTATCACCAATTTTCCAACCGCGCACGAGCCACAGACACAAGGCGCCAGCGATATATGTGAGTCCTGCGAATAACTGGGCGTATAGATAAGCTCGATTTTTCTTCGAATCATCCTTCACGACGACTGCGATTGGCTCCGCAACGGTTGTCGGCGGAACCATAAGAACCCAGATGAGACTTAATCCGCTGGGGAGCTGCTGGAGACCAATCACTTCAGCACACACTGGAACGACGGTGGTCCAGAAGGTGCCTGCCACAGTTCCCACTACGATTGCAAAGAAACATAGCATACCCATACTTTGAGTTGGCGTCCAGACCGCCAAGCAGAATACACCACAGAAAATCGAGATAATGGTGGCCATGTTGAGACGGCCATAGCGATCACTGAGTAAACCAACGACTGGGCGGCCCAATCCTTGCCCAAGGTTAAGGACAGCGCCAACAATACTTCCTTGATGTGCGGTGAGTCCGATCGATAGCGCAAAGTTGGGGAGGCTGAAGAGTACCACGACGTATCCTAGCAAGCTGAAGAGACCCCATGCTTGTAATAAGAGGAATTCAGGCCGCTTAAGCAGCGGAAAATGAAATGCTTTGTATTGCGATCCAGTGGCTTTATTTCGGTCCCGGATTAGATTGGCCGCGATGAGATTGACTACAAATGTGATAATACCAAGGATACGAAATGTCCACCCAAGCCCGAATCGCGATATCATGGAGCCCGTGGCTAGGGAATAGGTTAATCCACCGATACCGGAGCCTGCGGCTGCAATGGAGGTTGCGATGCTTCGTTTGCGAAGGAACCACTGTGATGTAACCCCGACAGACCCAATAAATAGGAAGCCCATACCGAACCCGAAACAGACACCCTGGCTCAGAAATAGTTGCCATTGCTCCTTAGCAAAGGAGGCGCTGATAAATGAAATGGTTTGGATCACAACTCCTGCATTAAGAATGGGTCGATTGCCATAAAGGTGAACCAGGTGCGTTACCAAGGGAGCGACCAGGAGGCAACATGACATGCTTAGGCCGCCGGTAAAAGCGTATGCGATGTCGCTGGCATCGGGGAAGATATCATTGGATAAGTAATATGATAGGAAGACAGCATATGACTAGTTGAGAAACCAGGGAAGGCCATGAGCTGTTTGCTTATCATTTCACCAGCAGAATAGGTTTGCTTACACTATTGACACCCCATGTGTTTCCGTTAATCCAAGCTGAGCATGCCACGCACACCCATCCATAACCACCATCTGGCGGGACATCCTCAGGGGGCTTCTCGTCTACCCATTCGTCGGATTGCTGGCTGATATCGTTTTCGGGAATCGTTTCTGCTGGCGGTCCTTCCTCGCTGGAAGTTGGCTCTATAGCGGTCCGATACAAGCCATTCTCAACCGCAATCTCTTTCGAGGAATCATTGGCCATGTCTGTATTGTATCAAGGCATGTCCCGGATAGGGAAATTAACGTGGATGCTCAAGCCCGTAGGTTTTCAAACCGCGAAGGTTTAATTTAAGGTGTACTTCAATGTCATGAAGGACGGTCTTTTGATGTGAAAATGATAAAGGATGAATGAACCTAGGAACAGGTAAAAGTAAGAGTGCTATGGAGAAAAATTAGTTTGACTCATATAGGTCCTGCAGATCGACCTTTGTATGAGGAAATATTGCTTGGTATTATAGGAAAATAGCCGCCCTGATTCAAGACAAGTCCAGCGCAACCAGGAAGGGCGGAAAGGGAAAATGTCAAAAGGTCAGGTTTTATCATGGCCGCGCTTGACAATGAGTGATTTTCGCGGTGCCTAGGCTAATGGGAAATGCTCCGGCTCTGACGAGAGCCATACATACCATACTGTCGATTACTTAGCTTGAGAGGGTTCAAGCTGGGAGACAAGTCCGAATCCTGACTAAAGATTTGTCGCGATGTGGGGTATTGGCAGGGTTCGCCGGCTCTATGAGCCAGTCGATACCAAGCAATCATGCTAAGCAAGCACCGAGAGTTCAGCCCATCTTTACATTCCGGGCGGAAGAATTTGGGTTTTGGGCTAGCGACTGCCGATTGCGGGGAAAGTTGAGCCAGGCCGGGGAACCGAGCGTAGTCGAGATCATATATTTTTGGGGTTTCTTTGCAACTTTACAAGTTTGTGGGCAAGATCTTAGATAGATCAAAAACGAAATAATGAAGCAACGGTGATCCTCCGTATTTTGGCATGGTGGGTCTCCTGCTATGCAGCCCCCTAGACCCGACGAATGATCCATCTCGTTGGACTTAACTTTTGATTCCAGGGCTTCTTCCGGATGGTAGGGCATTTGAGCTTGTTTATAAACCAAGCAGTGGTTGCTGCTGGCTCCACTCGCAAGTTGTTGAAACACCGTTGAGAAGAAGAACACTAAATGCGGAATCGGGCGTAGTGAGGCGGAAGAATTGAGGATTTCCATATCGCTGCTGCATCGAGCCGAGATCTGTAAATGTCTGTAAGATATGGATATAAACGCAAGTGGACATTTATTTTCCAAACCATACTCAACAAATGATCCAAAATTGGTATGAAATGAGCTTGCTATCCTCTCAATTGATAAAATGACTACTGGCGGTCTTCGCAGGAATTCAAGAGTTCATTATTTCAACCGAGGGTGTTTCCTTCAGAGCTGCCACACTCACTGGCCGGGTGGGTGCGCTCATATTTGATATGCGGCACCATAATCATTTCGTGATGCTCCCAAGTAAAGAGATCGGAAATTGCCCTGCTTGGAATCCTGAGTTCTAGAGTTGGTTTCCAACCCTAATGACCTTGTAAAACTTCTAACCATATATGATTAGCTCCTTGGCATGGTCTATTTCTGGAATGAACGATGTTCTTGTTCTGAACATGTTCACGTATTGTACAACATCAAAAATAATAATACAAGGGTTGCTGGAAGCCATGTATATGGTGAAAGCGTGGCAATCTGCTACTGTACCCATTCTGGCTTCCTCTCTCCAACGTTCATTGAGTTACACTGGAAGAGACAAAACATTTTTTAGGAGTTTCTGTAGAGGCAAGTAGGAGAGCCAAAATCCATAGTGCAGTACTTGTTCTACTCAAACAAACCGTCCCCACTTGCCATTCATGCCTGGAAGGCCACAGTGACAAACAGCATTACAAACTAAAGTCCTCTCATCTGACACGGCTTGTTGTGTATATATGTCAACAATGGCGGTACTCTAGAGGGGTTATGATGACGTTCCTGGTGGCATCCGTCGGGACCTGTACCGGGAGAATCGACACTAGGCACACAAGGGGTATAAAAATGCCCGTAGCTTTACCTGAGACAGGAATGCTATACCCTCCAATCAGCATCAATGGTTTGTGTTTTGCCAGCACAGACATCGAGTGCGTCTGTGGCTGCGTCACTCAAACCTTCAGCTTCAAACCAGCGTCTGGTGATACCAGAACTGCGAGATAGAGCTGCGAGGGATTACTGCAAGTGGCTGGAATCGACGGTGAATGACGACACATACAAAGCTGATTTTAGAAAAGCATGCGAAGTGACACTGGCACATTATGTCGACCTTGAGCTGGTTTCGGAGGACCAAGACCCTGAGATCTTTATTGAACAGGGGGCGAAAAGGGGAACTGCCCGACGGTTCGTTCGGGACATCCGCGAATGGGTTGCACATGTGGGCACAGATATGCCGCAGAAAGAATACCATCAGGATAGAGTAGAAGACTAAGTATGGCTGGCCATACATCATCCTGTATAGAGAGATTTTGTAACGCCGCTGGGTAATAATTACAATACCCGTAAATGCTCGGCCCGACATGGAACCGACTGGCAGATAAAGGTCTAGGCTACTGGGGCAAAAGAGCTCAATTACCTCTTAGCCTTGGCACCAGTCAAGGCACTTCCCCTATTCCGGCCTAGTTAGCTCACCACGTGTTCCGCAGTAGCTACATTGGGCTTGGCTTGGATGGTTCGTACGTCCTCTCACACCTCTTACGATGAGCAAACCCAACAGGCACATCGTAATTGCCTCGTCCTCTCTTCGCTCAGCAAAGAAGAGGACCCTCTTGATCCCCTCAGCCATCTCAGGCTCATCCAAAGAGCCCCCTATTCCAATCGACGCGGCCCAAG
>JAFEJD010001037.1:0-11501 GCA_018296065.1 Blastomyces percursus | reverse complement strand
GTCCCTAATCCCACGGTGTTGCAGTTCCCTGAAATAACCACTTATTCAAGTCCACAGTATCTGCTGGTGTGTAGGGAAAAACCTCAAAACCCCGCAGGGAAAAAAGAAAACCTCCACAAGTGTTGGTGCTGTTCGGTAGTGGAGAGGTTGTGGTGCCGCTCCGGATTGTGGGTTTGGTTCGCGAGCCACTGTATGAGTCGTCGGTAGATAGAGAGTTCGTTCAGCCGGTCAGAGGCCGGGAAGGTAATCGAAAGGCGTCAGTATCTGTTCCGGATGCATGGGCCGGGCTACTCTCTCGCGTCTGGCAGCAAGTTCGATTGGCCGCTCTGCTCTTAGCCATCACCTTAATGATGTTACCAGGCTGCACCACGAGGAGGTGGCAGAGTCGGACTTCGCAGCCCTGAGTTGAGATCTGGTTTAGTCCTCAGCAAGTAAATGGGCAGCTAGTCACATGATGGTGGCTGCCCTAATTAGTTTATATTTCTAATTTAATCCCTTTCCTGAGCTTGTCCCTTGACCTCACCAGGTGGACGGATAACGCACATAACAGCATCCACACACATAACCATTGGGAAATTTTGATATCGAACCGGGCTATCCATTCCACACAGTGTGTCGTAATACCCAGGGAAGTTCTATAATTGGCTAGTTTTATGGCTATCGAGAGATCCGACCACGGATATTTTCCAAGATGGGAGACTAGAAATCGAACGCCTAGATAGAGAGAGAGCTGTCTTCGTTAGCCATTTGTTGAATGAGGATCGTGTTCATAGTCTCGTCCTGCCGTTCGACGATTCCGTTTCACTTGCCACGGAGGCCGTTGTTTGCTACCATGATGCATATTCGCCCGCGCAAGATAGAAAGGATACAAAACAATACCAGTAACCGTCGCGTCGCGTGGACTATTTCAACACTTCCATTTATGGAGTTGAGTACTGCCAGACGGCCGCTAACCCCATGGCCACCGCTTCACCTACACACCTCCCTTCTGTCAGCTTATCTGTTTTTTTCGCCTGGCTTAGAGGACGTGCTCGAGATATCCTTACTTATGTGCAGTAAATCGAGCCAGCTTCTACAACATGGAGGTTTGCAGCAATGTGAAAGAAGCGTTTGTCCTGGTATACTTACGTTTCAGGGTGGTCCTACTTTGATGGAAACCTAAGCATCTTCAGGGACGAGATGCATAAGTACAAACTTTGGTCGAAGATGAACCTGTTGACCTTTTATAGACATGAGAGATTATTGTCTATAAGACGGAGAGCGAGAGGTTAAAAAAAATGGTAACTAGGTCCTCAAATTCCGCCCAGCTACCGCTTTCCGTTTGTTGGCCCTTGTGGCAGCGTTAAATCAGTTCAGTTAACCTACAGTCGAATCATCAAACCCGCAAAAATAAACACATCTGAACTCTTGTTTCCGTAAAATCAGACGATGTTTACACGCCAAAGCGCTACTATGAACAGAAACATATCTTACCCATGCAAATCCCGTTATGTGGAAGAGGCCACCCCTGGCACTGCTTCGCGTAAAAGGAACTTTTTTAAACCTCCTGAAACACACCCAACAACGGCATTGGCTGGAATGTTATTGGACCAGAATGGGAAGGTAGATGAGGCTGGGGGACGTGATTCCCGCGAACATTGTGCGTTATTTGATAGAGCGGGGTGCCAGAAAACGCGGGGTTCATGCCCATATCGTTGAGACTCCCAGCCTCCGCCCTCAATTTCCTTTGGTTATCCTGGAAATTCTAAAACTTTCCAGCTTTCTCTGAATATTATCTCTCACCGGATGCAATAGTTTATTGCCGATTTCCTACGAACGACGTGAACATATTCGTTTCCCGATGAACCCGTATTCGCTTGTTTGACAAGGCTGAGAAACTGATATCAGGCTGCTAAGAGGGGAAACAACAACCTCCTCTTTAGTTACTGTATCCAACGTGGAGAATCATACGGGAAGTTTTGCCTTAGGTAAAAATATGTATTTTAGTCTAGAGCACATCGATCGATGCTGATATTTTGGTGCCAGGGAGTCTACATTAATCAAGTCAAGACCTACGTCGGAATTACAATTCCCGCTAAGTTACAGTTCGTTCAGCTCCTAGCCAGCAAAAATGAGCCCATGCGATGCAATCAAAAGCGGAAATGCGACCCGCATTTGCTTGACTCTGCCGTCGATGTTAATTTGCCGGACAGGGATGGGTATATCACTTGAAGTAGCAATAATCTGCACGAATCTTGAAATGGTGATGATGCTACTTAACGATGGCCAATGCCAATGCGATCACTGATGGTGGTAGTGTACTCTACCAAGCAGTGATGCATGATAATTCCCAGATTGTGAAGACTCTGCTTGACCATGATGCTGATTTCAATGCTACCTTCCCTCATCATAATAATTACTCTATCTCTAGCAGTGCTGAAGAATAACGTTAATACTGTCCGTGCTTTACTCGATAATGATGCTAATGCCAATTTTACCACTTTTTGTGGTAGCCTACTCAACCAAATAGTGACGCAAGGGAATGTCGAAATCACGCGTGTGCTCTGCTTGAAAATGATGCAGATGTCAATGTTACTACCCTTCATCATAGCAGCACTCTACACAGAGCAGTTTTAAAGAGTAGTATTGGTATTGTCCGTGCTTTAACTCGATAATGGTGCTGACATCAATTCCCGTCATCGAGGCGAGATTCCACTGCATTCCGCGTTAAGGGCTGGGAGAATGAATGCGTTTGAATTTCTACTCGGCGTGCACCACCTGGAGCATAGTAGTGACCAAGGCCATTCTGGTTTTGACATCGTAGACAGTTCCGGGTTGACAGCACTGCACAGAGCAGCCGCCTATGGCAATTTTTCTGCAGTATCCGATCTTCCTAATAAGGGAGCCGATATACTCGCAAAAACGTCGAGTGGCGAAACTGCGCTGGAGCTAGCCTTTTCGTTGCTCAATGCTTCGGTAGTGTTAGAATTGCTCGAGATGAACTGGCCGAGCTTTTACGCCGACGTTCCAATTCCGCGAGATGAGGTCCAACTGCTCACTACTGGTTGCTTTAACAATTTCAGTCGTGGAAAGCAGATGCTGGATAATGATCTTCCGTCAAAATTGGATGAAGATTTTCACCATCCTCGGTGCGCTCACCGAATCCTAGAAAGAGTGACCATTTCGAATTCTTCACCAGCGGTTCAAGGATTTGAGACACCATTCAGCAGTCCAGCGGATTCTGACTTTGCGGACAGACCAGAACTCTGCTCCTTTTGAACATTGCAAACACAGACATATTATTTTAGGATTGATCACCACCCACCACAGGATAGTTTCCAGAACCATTCGCGTTTTGTAAATGTCTTCCCGACTAAGTTACGGGCTAAATGGCATTTGAGAGAATGCTTTGTGTAGGCAGTTTTCATATATAAACATTTCACAGTTATGACCACGGGCGGCTTCCGTCTTCCTTGAGAATCCGACCTCGATCCGTAGCGTAGGCAACCGTAAGGACAAAATGTCATCCTTTCTCCACTTCGCGTGTGCCAGCGCACGAGGTTCAATTGGTTGACGTTAGCGTATGTTACGGGGCAACTCCTCTCAAGAAAAGAATAACTAAGTGTTCGAATTAGAATGGATTAAACTGCTTTTGGATTTGTACGGAGGAAGGAAACATTGCTATATATAACCACCAAACTACCCCAACTACCGCAGAACCTCACTTATGAATTGGTAATTTGGTATGCGACATCCACAGTCTTTGCTGGCACAACAATTAAGAAAAATAATATGGGACAAAAGAAAACTGGATACGCTATGTAATTATGCATAGCAAAAACGAACCTCGTTCGCCCCCCAAAGCTTAACCAAGCCCCGAAAAGCATGTCCGCTTCACCCGTTCCCTTTTTCACTTCTTCTTCATCTTCACCATATTATTTATACCGGGGTGAACCGGAGTAGACATTTTTCTCCTTTGGGGATAAGAAGAAAATGATCTGTGATATCCATGGCGTCGTCCGCCATGGTATCGTCGATGCTGATATTAAATCTTTTCACCATCGTTGCAATCAATATCCTCATTTCGAATAACCCCATCGTCCGCCCCATGCAATTCCGGGGACCCTTGGAAAACGGCATCCAAAGCTTCTTCATTCCGTCAGACACGTTGTCTTCAAGCCAGCGAGACGGGTCAAATTTATCCGGGTTCGGGAAATGTTCAGGGTTACGGTGGGTTGTCCATGTATGCGTTGAAGCTACAGTCTGCAGTTTGACAGCAACGGGATCCGTCAGCAAGGCTCGGTTCTAATGGGTCATCGATTGAGATCGAAAGAGAACATTTATCCTTTTTATTACTCACCCCCTGAGGCACATAGATGCCGTTTATCATACATCCACCAATGGGTGCCTCTCTTAGGAGACCGGCTGGGATAGGTGGATAGGCTCGCAATCCTTCTGAGATAAGAGCATCTAGAAATGGGAGATTTGATACGCTGTGATGTTGGACGACCCCGTCCACTAACGGAAGGTCGGCGAGCTCGGAACGAAGTCGCTCCACCAGATCTGGGTTGCGGGCGAGCTCCCAGAACAGATAAAGCAGAGCTGTCCCGGTGGTATCGGTCGCTGCGAAACCAAGATTGCTGATTTCCACCGCGATATCGGAATCGGCGAGCGCATCTGGGTCATTCTCTTTGCGGCCAATCATCTTGGTGAGAAGATCCCTGCGCTTGGAAACACGGCCATATTTCTGGATATACTCGTTAAACCGATCAATCCCGTACTGGAAGATCGTTAGTTATTGGTCAACAGCAAGTCATTTGAGTTCTACAAGGTTGCGCAAAGTTCTTCCAAACTCACCTGGTAGATGCGCTCTTCCGCACCGAAGGCGAACTTGATCTTGGGATGTGGTATTCTCTGCACGAACCAAGCCAGTATGGGAAATGTGCTCTTAATCGCCCACGTTATTAAAAATAAATCAAAATCTTTCACATATCTCGGCATCTCGTCGGAGTCCAGACCGCCAAAGGATGCCCCAAGGAAAGCTTCTCCCGCATTATCCAGCGTATACATTTTGAACCAATGCCTCATGTCCAAAGCCTTGCCGCCCGCCCGCTCCATTCTGGCTACGATCTTCCTCACCGAGTTTTGAAAAACCGGCTCCATCTCGTCAATATGTTGCTTCGCGAACGCATGATTCAATAGCCGGCGCCTCTCCCTGTGCGCAGTTGGGTCTGATAGGTGCAAAACACCAGGACGGCCCATTGTCATATACATGGATGCCTTGCGGAATCGAGTTCCAGTCCCATAGATGGTATCGATGCTTTCCGCGGTGGAGAAGCTGAGTTCGTTCGGCCCAAGCTGTACCACGGGGCCGTACTTTGCATGGAGTTCATGGATTTTTAGGACACGTCGTCCGGCAAGGTCCACGCACAGCATCCATGCTCCTGTGATCTTTGCGAGAAGTGGTCCTGGTACCTTACGGAATGGAGAGAAGAAAAACCTTTTCACGACCTATGCACGCAGCAACTTGATCATTAGTGATCCTCTGCTTGGATTTAATGCCGTGGAAGAGGTCTTTTTTTTTTTTTTTTTTCTTTTTCTCAACGGGAAATAGAATATGATGTAGTAAAGAAGCTCACTTTCGCAGTGTTGACAATAAGCCACAGACCAAGCACGGCAAGGCATGCAGGAAACGCTGCGTTTGGAGGAACAGCTACAGCGAGAAGACATTGTTAAACGGTGAGCCCCTGAAAAGAGGAATATGATTATGATGCTGGAATGAGCAACTAACAGGATGGGATCATTTTTTCCACTTCATGAAAGACACTGGCAAACGGAGACAAGCAGCAGAGATCTGTTTCATCACGGTCCCCCGCCAGAGTCTCTTTGTACAATTATATCAACTCAACCCTTCTACAAAGATTTCCGGGAATCGATACAGACTCATTTATAGTTTCACAGCATAGATATTGTTATTCCAATAACCGGCTCCGTTAAGAGGGTGCGAGAAGTATCCGATACACGTACTAACTGCATAGGGTATATAATAAGGGCTAAAGAGCATAGAACTTCTATTCAGGGAGAGTGGAGCTATATGCATCTCACTCGGGTTGAGGGGTGGCAGGCTGGCAGTGGCTGCATATGCGTCCTGGACAGCCTGGATAGGTCACAGACAAGACGCCGTGACGATGATCGCAGAACGTCGGACCAATCGCCAGCTGCAGAATCGACGACTTCAACCCATACAATGAAAGAAAGAAAGAAAAAACAAAAAACTTCTACCTAGGTAGTCCACGAGTAGGCACATCACAACGCCCCGGCATCAGCCATCCTTGATTGACCCTTCTTATCCACGAGCGAATTCGCCATGTTGACCACCACACCACGCTTTAAACGAGCTCTACATACGCGATTGGCGCTCGCTCCCCCGATCCCCCCTTTCGCCCCGGTAGCCACGCCATATGATGGCTTATTCTTATTGAGAGGAGACCCGGAGGTTTGGGAATAGGAGATACTTCTTCTATTGGATTCACAGGTTATTACTGGCTCGTCGGATTTCGCGGCAGTTTTTTCTAAACGGCCGGCTTTTTCTTGTCTTTGGGCACTTTTATGTCTGAATGCATGTTGCCTACACGGAATAGGGGCTCGGGAGGGACATGTGAAATTGATGTATACGAACAATATCGATGCGCTGCATATGTAATGTATGTGGAGTGTAGAGGCCTGATACGGCCGCTGTCCAACCATCCATCCCAAAAACAGGCCATTCGTGAAGAGGGGAAATAAATACCCCGTAGCAGCAACCAACCTCTTCCGGTGCAGTGGTATATTCCACACTCAGTTCCCCCTTTACCCCCCGCTCCCTTCTCTCCACACCCCCTCTTCCCTATTAAGCTACCAAGTAGGCCTTAACAATTGCTCTCGTCGCGCAAGATAAGCATGCCATTGTATAGAAGTGAATAGAACTATGGCATCGGCGATAGACAACCATGCATAATAGGCCCCGCAGATCGAAATGGGCCCAACAAAGTTGAAGCGAATCGGTGGGTTTCTATCTCTTCCATCCGATAAGTGCTGCCAAGTGTATTTTAAGTCTCCGCCAGGTTGAGGCATGGAGTACTCCGTACTTTCCAGACTCAGTTTTTATCCGACATGTGGCCGAACTGCAAAACGATTCACCATCCAACGATTTTAAACGTCTCATAAGCATAGGCTCCGTTGTGAAGAGAGAGGAGAAAAAAAGTAAATAAATAGCTAGATAAAGTTTCGTTGGAACAGATGCGGGAAGCTAAAATAGCACCAAAACTAATGAAATACAAAGAAATCATGACTCCCAGCCGAGGCCCAAGCCAAACCGGGCCAAACCAGGGCCAGGCGGCAACCCAATAAACAAAACAACTCGCTGACAGCCACGAACAAGAGGTTTCGGAGGTAACAAAGCGTAAAAATTATTGGAGCTACCGCAAAAGACGGAGACTGTCGTGGGGAGAAAAGACATAGGAAAGTAAAAAAGCGGTATGAAGTGAGCAGGGTACACTGCCGGATAAATCTCAACCAACCGATACACACAAAAAATTGGGGAATCCCATGGAATGAGAAAATATCACCGCATTACCTTGCCTTCCCCAAGTCACCGAGTCAACTACCTCTTCCTAGTCGTCGCCCCATCCCCACCCTCGCCAGTACTGACCGGCGAAGCACCTACACCTGTTTCCTCCTCCGGCTCAACTCTAACAAGCACCTCCTCCAAAAACCCCTCAAGAAACGCACTGACCTCCCCGCCCATCCCTACAGGTGCCTCATCGTCCCACTTTTCGATGTCTTTGAATATTCCCGCAGCCTTGATAACCAATCTCCTCAGCTTGTCATGCGCGTATTGGCGCCGTTGGAGAAGTTCTAGAGCGGTAGGGTTGCCGTTACTGCTAGTAGTACTATTGCTGCTTTTTCCAGGTGCGCCCATGCCTGAATTGCGGGTCATGGTGTTAAGGATGTAGGCGCGCCGGCGGAGGGCGGCTTCAAGGGCGGGGAGGATGACGCCGTTAAGAGCGGTTATTTCGTTCGCCTGGGAGTGCGGTGTTGGGGAGAAGGCGAGAGAGGATGAATGGCTAGAATCGCTGGACTTGCGTTGCTGCTGCTGCTGTTGGTAGCGTTGTAGTTCTTGTTCTAGTTGCTGTTGGTGATGTTGCTGTTGGTGATGTTGCTGCTGGTGATGTTGCTGTTTGTTTGGCATATCCCCTTGCTGCGGGGTTGGCACTTGTGGAAGTCGCTGTTGGTGGATGGGTGGTAATGGTTGTTGGCGCTGGACAGGATTTAGAGCCTGGGGTGCCAGGGGGGGTAGTTGGTGTTGTCTTGAGGGCTTTTGTTGACGTGTGGGCTGTGTCGTTGGGCTGGGTGTTTGATTGGATGTATCTCTCAGTGGATTTGCTTGGTGGCCCTTGAATGGCGGTATTTCTGGTATGTGCATCGCAACCGGCTTCCTTGCGATCTGCTCTTGAGCTGCGGGTGCTGGAGCGGGTGCTGGAGCGGGTGTAGGTGTATGTGTAGGTGTAGGTGTAGATGTAGATGTAGATGTAGGAGAGATGTGTTGTTTTGGTTGTGAGGCATTCGGGTCGCCCGGGGACTCTCCAAGGCGAAGAAAGCTGATGTCCTGCGCTAACGATTTCTGGAGCGCTCGATCATAATCGCTTGTGCTGGGGCTTTCCTTCTGGGAAGGCGGCGGTGGCTTTGAAAAGTGCGACGGTGTCTTGGGTACTGGTTCCTGGAAAGGCTTTGGTTTCTGGGTGGAGGGCGGGAGTGGAACTCTTGCAGGAGCAGCAGCTATAGGGGAAACTGGGGCTGCCGTGGGGATGCTGCGCTTTGGGGGAGATTTTGGAGGCGAAGGTGGACCCTTCATTGTTTCCTTCGAGGATTTGTGTTGGATATGTAAGCCAGTCGGTCCCTTCCGCGGCTCGATTGGAGATCTATTTGTGTCTTCATGTGCCTGTGTTCTTGCATTTGCCGCCGCATCGTTCATTGCTCGTAGTCCACCTGCTCTCCCGCCAGCGGGTCTGACAGTACCGAAATCCCACAAGTCCTCTTCCTCGGGAGTAGGTTTATGTTGGGCTTGGCGATAGTCTTGCTCGTCATCGTCATCCGCAGATCGATTTCCGTGAACTGCCTGCCATCGCTCTGATCGCTCAATCAACTCCGTGAGATACGTAGTTTTCTTTGCTCGCTTGATAAAAGGATGTTTCAGTAACTCTTTGGCGGAAGGCCGCTCTCTGGGGTCTCTCTTTAAACACAATTCAACGAAGTCCTTAAAAGCTTTGCTGAAGTTTCCTTGTAAAACCGGGGGTGGATTTTTGGGAATCAGGAAGAGAACTTTCATTGGATGGATGTCCGAGTATGGCGGCTCGCCTTGCGCCAATTCAATGGCCGTGATTCCCAATGACCATATGTCTGCTTTGTGGTCATAACCAGATTGTTTGATAACTTCAGGTGCCATCCAAAAAGGGGTACCGACAAAGGTGTTTTTCTTGGTCATGGTTGCAGAAAGTTGCCCTGAGACGCCGAAATCTGCCAACTTCACTTGGCCATTCGCTCCAAGAAGTATGTTCGCGGCTAAGTTAAAGTAGCTGTCAGCTCCAGCGACTATAAAAGGACAGTTAAAAAGCATGTTGGGCTAGCTACCTTTGATGTCTCTATGTAGCTTTTTGTCGCTATGGAGATAGTCCAATCCTAGTAGTAGTTCTCTGAGAATTATCATAACGTATTCCTCAGTAATAAGGCCTGCGCGCATCAAGTCACAGCAACTCCCACCGGAACAAAACTCCATTATGATCCATAAGTCTGAGCCCTTCAGAAACGAACCGTGGTATTTGGTGACATATGGCGAGTTGAGCTCGGAGAGGATAGAGATTTCTTGAATGATATCTTCGACTTCATCATCTGCATTTTCGACGTCGATGATTTTAATCGCAACCGCTTGACCTGTTCTTTTGTCTACTCTACAATTGGAATTAGCTAGTACTCAGCGCGCACCGGGGAAGCCAAGAGAAAAACGCTTTTCAACACATACCCTTTGTACACTTTCCCAAAGCTCCCACCTCCTGTTAAAAAGAGGTTAGCCAAAGAGAATGCCCAACTGTATTATCATCATAGCTGCACTCTTGACGTACCGATGCAGTTCTGTTTGGTGTAGTAGGTTTCGGGGTCAACGGCGCCCTCCATTTTCGCAGGAACGCAGCAGCAACTCAAATCACTTTGTGGAAATATCCAAGACAAGGCGAGGTGATTTGATAACCGGTAATGTAGCCCTTCTTTCGATGCAATTGATATATCCCTGCCTAAACTGCAGTTGTATTGGAAAATTTGTATGCGGGAAGATGCAAAGAGGAGGCGGGGCGCGATATATTGAATTTATTTGTCAAGTGAGGCGGATTTTAGGGCAAGAGTAATTTCTTTCGTCTTGTAATAACTATCGTGAAGTTAAAAGAGATCTGGCTTCGAGGGATCCCTTGCTCGTTGCGGGCGTCTGTACTATTGTTTACTTCGTGGGTAGGTACTGTTTACAGCGCCCAAGGGTGTGTCAGGTCAGGCCAGGTCAGTCAGTCAGTCAGTCAACAACAAAAGACAAGAACAACAACAACCCTAACCAGTTCCGGTGCGACAGATGCGGCTTGTTCAATCTTGCGGTAAAGAATCAACCGCGGAGACGACGCACCGCTGCAGTTATTAAATCGTCGGGTGCAGTGTTTAGCTTTGACCAAAAGAAGCAGGCTGGCGGCGCTGGGAGTAACTAATCAATAGCTTGGGGATTTATTCAGCAGGGAAAGCGTGGGCGATACAACAACAGATCATCAG
Source organism: Blastomyces percursus (assembly GCA_018296065.1). Classification (NCBI taxonomy): domain Eukaryota; kingdom Fungi; phylum Ascomycota; class Eurotiomycetes; order Onygenales; family Ajellomycetaceae; genus Blastomyces; species Blastomyces percursus. The sequence continues at coordinate 680 of JAFEJD010001037.1, read as the reverse complement.
TAGGAGGTAGTCGAGGGCGGCATGGTGATGTTTTGTTGTCAATGAAGAGACGCATTCATCGATGAATGTCCGTACAAGCATTTCTGCGGATCTAGTTAAATACAACCTATGATTCTTGTTTCTACCATGTACAAAATAAACAACTATTTCTGCCAACTCCGGATCAGGCCAGGCACCAGAAGCTAAATAACTAAATAACTAAATAAATAATAATGGCTGTGACTGGGAGAGTTACTTGTGTTTGGTACCTAGGTAAGGCCAGATGATTGGGCCAGCATATGAATCCTCTGGTATTTATTTAGTTAACTCGTGTTTTGTTTCGCTGACTCGTTGGTTAGTGAGTTGCGCTGGTTTCCTTTAGCTGATCTCCCCGCCAATGGCGGTGGATGACTTCACTGTTTTGAAACAGTGAGAGACTATTTCAGTTACTCTTTGACTATTTACATCGGTCCACGGATTCATGGGTTATTTTTTAGAAAAGGTTGACATGAAGCCTTGGTTCTGGCCATGATCGACTTTTCCCTACAACTATCCAAATAAAAGGATTCAAATTCAATAGTTAACTAACTAACGTAATCAACCACCTTCCCGATCACACCACCTTCCCGATCACTTCTCCACTATTGAATATCTTTACAAACAAATTTCAGATTAACTATATAGAATACTCAACTAATTAT
>JAFEJD010001035.1:0-21517 GCA_018296065.1 Blastomyces percursus | reverse complement strand
AGATATTAATATGATTTCTACATCTTCTACTACGGATGTATACTATTCAATGATGATGAGCAACGCGCTCCAGTTAGCATGCCACTAAAATATTAGGGTGGCCCTAACGAAAATACCGGGGCATACCATACCAGGGTAGTTAACTTACTGTAACTAATTAACGTATTTCACCACGAACTAGGTCACAGCGAACTGTAGAGAGCATTACATCAGCAACGTTTCCCGTTAACGTTAACTTTAACTAACTAGTTAGTTAACGACGTCATCCCAAGTATACCTCCACAGAGCAGACTTGGAGATGTTAGACGTATCGCCAGCAGATTGACAATTTCTGTTCTCCTGAAAATTTATATCAGTGGCACTAAAGACCACAAGACGGCAAGCTACGTGCTACTTCTCTTATTAATAACTTACATGTACCGTGTCTGGCGGCGAGCAGGTGGATTACTTACCCAATTCCGAAAGTATAGAGCGCTCACAACCATGACGCTCAAAGTTCGTATAATCCTTTTCTATTTTGATTTGTCTCCCTCATTACAAGATACATTTCATCTGATACGACCCATTAGACCATCAATGCAAAAGATGCGGCGTCCCTTGACAAGGACCTCATGGACGAAGGGGGTTTCTCCCTCGATCAGCTCATGGAGCTGGCGGGACTTTCTGTGTCACAAGCGGGTATTGCCTTATACCTAGCTGAGAAAATACTATTTCGCGTTTACATACGGTGTCTTGTTCTGGCTGGCTGACGGAGTATGTTACTTGACGATAGTCTATCGAGTTCATCCTCCATCTAAAGGAAGGAATGTCCTCGTAGCCTGTGGCCCCGGAAATAACGGTATGAAATTAAAGCTGGCCTATTTTGGAAAGTCATGTTTCGCTATGGCTTTACCTGTGCTGCCGTATTGTTGGCCTACTGTATCAAGCTGGCTGACAATATATAACTCACGTAGGTGGTGATGGGCTTGTTGCCGCTCGTCACCTGGCTCACTACGGATATAAGCCGACTGTATATTACCCGAAACAAGGAAAAAATGAATTATACGAGGTTTGTATCCATATCACTTGCAAAGAATACTCTGCGGAATTCCCACCCCTTCCCTATTACCAAACCGAAGGAGCCCCCAGCCTAAACTTCGGTATATATACAATACCTCCAGAAACTTCTAACCAGGGGAATCTACAACAATATAGCGTCTAAAAACCCAACTGCACAATCTCTCTGTTCCCTTCACCACCGACTTTCCAGGTACTCTTCAAACCAGCGATTTCGTAATCGATGCGATTTTCGGCTTCTCGTTCATAGGGCCCCTTCGCGACCCGTTCCCTAGCGTAATTTCGCTCATGGAGGAAACAAAGGTACCCATTCTGAGCGTTGACGCGCCTAGCTCATGGGATATAGAAACTGGCCCGCCGAAGGAAGGGCCTGGGGCCAAATTTATGCCCCAAACGCTGATCAGCTTGACAGCTGCGAAGCCGTTGGCTAAATGGTTTACGGGAAGGCACTTTTTGGGCGGCAGGTTTTTGACTAAGGGTATCGTGGAGAGATATGGTTTGGATATTCCTGAGTATCCTGGGGTGGAGCAGATTGTTGAGGTGGATGTTAATGGGGAAGGGAAGTTGTGAGGGAGGGGTGCAGCGGCTTTCAGGGGGATGGTAGATTTCATACATATCTGATTGAACTTACTGGCTTCTTCCTTGTAGCGTCGCTTATTCTCATTGGTACGGCATGTTGGTGAAGAACATTGAAGAGGAAAGAAATTTCAAAATAAATGTAGTCAACACTAATCTAGGAGGATAATAGGGTATGGTATGCAACGAAAATGGCCTCTGTTTATCCAAGCACACTTCTGATCTCATCAACCACACTCTTGACCCTTGGTTCCCTACCAAACCCTCCACTAACAACTTTCGATAGTGCTGTGTTGATGTCATATATTTCTTTCGCGGCACTTTTCACTTCTTCCCCAAGCGCTGTAACTAAAGTACCCAACGCAACAAGCACGCGATATACAGCCTCAGAGTCCTTTTCTTTCGTCAGGACTTTAGTTAATCCATCGAGAAGCACGAGGGCTTTCTCTGAGGATTCAGGACTCGAAGCTCTCCCGTCCCTTGTAACGAATACAGAAAAGTTAATATATAGGGTCGCAATGGCGATGGTTAAGTTGCGATTCAACGTTCCCCCAGAGGTTGCAGTTACAGACCTGCTTTGCGTCATGATGTCGTCAAACCTGCTAATTGCTAGAGCCCGACCAGCCTCAGTTTCGAATAAATTTGCAAAAGTCCGTACTGTTAACATCGCGTTATTCACGTTGAGGGGTGGCTCGAAAACGCCGCTTGAGATGAGAGTTGAGATCAGATCACCACCGACATAGTCGGTTGAGGCTGTCACAGGGCTTGCGGCAGCGAGTAAACGAAGTAAATCAAGACCGGGAAGCCGGTTAGCAACGGGCCATGCAGTTGCTATTTTGACGATTAGTGGTATTCCGAATTCGACCTGCGGCGATTCTTTTAATGGCGATGTTTGATCAAGTTGATTGCAGAGACCTATGACAGTCTCCACTTCAGACGGACTCAGCGAAAGGTCTTTCGATCCAGAACTAACGAGTTGCTCATTCAATTCTAGGACCTTTTTCTGGATTGTCTTGATATTTGCGGTTTTTATTGCAAGATATGATACCTGTGGTAAAACCTTCGGACGGGACGTTGGAAATGATGGAGCATTGTTGGATGATCCATCACCAGGCCGATATCTCTTTTCTTCGCCCCACGGATCGGCTCCCGGAGGCGGTGGGCCTTGGCTTTGTGTCGCTGACGAACCAAGGGAAGCACCCTGTGTATTTGTAGTTATGAAATTGGCGACCTGGTCTAGATATCCCATCGGTAATTCGTTATCTTGTATAAATTTGGTCGCTGCTTCGTAAGGGTTTTGCGAAAGGTTATATGGAAGTTTCAGGGGAGGCTTCCCATCCTCTATATCAACATCGAAAACGTAGTCGTAGTCCTGCCCGAGATATTCCACCTTTCTACCACTGCTAGCTGCAGAGTCAACCACAGTTCCCACAGATATCCACTGGCTCGTGGCTGTTGACCAAGTATGAGCCGTGACGCTTCCATCATCTTCGCGAATCATTTGAACCTGGCCTTCTTTCGTTCCTAGTTTTTGCTTCAAGAACTCTGGGCCTGGTATCTTCTCTTTATTGATATTCCCAATTTGCTGCTGTGGGATAGACGACTCTTTGACTGAGGTTTCAAATCGGGCGATCACGGTAGGATCTGCTTGGCGTTCCTGGGCTCTACTAAAGACTCGAGTGATTCTATCGCTGGCTCCGCTAACAATGTCACCGTTTTCTTGACATGCTGCAATGCCCCAGACAGATATTGCTGGATGTGTAATTGTCTGTATGCATCGATCACCACTCCATATCCTGACAGTCCGGTCCTCGCCCGAGCTAGCTATTTCGCCCGTTGGTAAGGTGGCTAATGAATAGATGAAACTTTCATGGCCACGGAGTTCCGCAACTTGTAGACCTTCGAGGGTCCATAATCGTATAACGCCATCGTTGCTCGCAGACGCTATCTGCCCGCCCGACGGGTGGTTTGGAGGAAGTTTACAGAGGGCACGAACAACTTCGCCAGCGTTCATACTTTGCAATAGTTTTCCGGCCAGGTTATATATGCGGATCATTTGATCAGCGCATCCTAACAAAAAATCAATACGAATCCCTCTAATACTGCCAAAACGCATTCGTTTTAAGAAGTGCCCGTACCGGTTACTATGGTTGTTTTGTCAAAAGCCAGCACAGCCCAGACGCTCCCTTGGTGCCCTTCAAGTGTAACTTCGCATTCCCACTTCCCAACCTTCCATAATTTTGCCGAAGAATCCCAACTCCCGCTCACCACCCACTGGCCCTCGGGGCAGACATCTATGGAGCATACATTGTGAGAATGACCAAGGAGCATAGCATCCGCATTTGCGTCAGCAGGTTTCCCGGGCCGCCGTGCCTCAATAATAGTATCTTGACCACCAGAGAATATCAGCCCTTCGGGGTAGTCTGAGGTTGGAGGGTAGTAGGCCAAGGAGTTTACGAAAGCGGACCCGTGGGAAGATATTGTGTAGTCGTAGAGCGGAGGCGGAGTGGAGGTGAGCTTCCAGACGCGGACGGTCGCGTCCCGCGAAGCGGACAAGACAGCTTTGGAGTTAGGAAAAGCCACAGCACGAACCTTTAGGTACAAGGTACTATTAGTTTCCTATATTCAGTAGTCGTTGACTGAGACGTTCAACGAAGGGGACAGGCACTGCACGTATCTCGTTAGTGAGCACTTACATCATCGGTGTGGCCCTCCAAGGCGGCCGAGATCTTGAAGTCTTGCATACAGGCTATTGCCCTGGGCGGTCCTTAGAACTTGCTACTGTTCGTTTGATTTGGCCAATTCTCGCTGCCAATGCTCTGTAAATTCTGATGTAAGAGCTGAAATCGAATTTGGAGAGCGTATTAAAGAGGACAAAGAAGTGTTGCGGGTTGATGATGGAACAGTGCTCACCACAGTAGTACTAGGCATGGCCAGGCACCCCGCTGCTGCTGGTGGGTGGGGAACTTGGGGAGTCAAAAATGATGCTTACTAAATCGCCCAACTGCATCGTGTGAACTTTTTGCGCTGACGAACCCGCCGAACTGAGCCTTGACCTTTGAGTACATAGTAGGTAGTATTGCTCAGGGGTTATTTCAATTAGTCACATTGTGATTACGATATATGGGATTTGGCTACGAACCCAGTTGCTACATAGTATCTGGCAAAGATCCAGATGCGTATTGCCAGGGAGGTCCAAACTACTGTAGTGCAACCACCAGCATAAATACTATGTACTTGTTGAGGAATAATTACCCAGGTTCTGAAATCCTTCAACGCCCAGTTACGTGTAATAATCCCTGCCACAGCAATGAGATTGAATTTCATACGCTGCGAATATCCCACCAGCCAAAAATCAAGGAATTAAGCAACGAAATCGGACCGCCAGTAGCCAAGATCCAAGAGCCCCGGATTGTCTATCAGTTGCATGAATGGACAAGATAGAGAGAGAGCCAGTCATTCTGATACAAGCTAATAATTTGAGGAAATGAGACATTCGGCCCGTAGACACTGAGTAAAATGAAGGAGATCGAGAATTGCGGAATCTTGATCCAACAAATATGAATAGTTGCATGGCCGATTTGATCCAGACTCCAACATCAGCCATGGATGGGGCAGCATCCAGTGTTTCATTCTTGCAGCCGGCATGCCTTGTTGGCTGTCTTGGAAGGGAAATAAGAAAGCCCCTTTCTGGCAAATTTGTGCGATCCATCTATATTTGAGTACTGCGTAAGTTTTGATATCGAAGATCTTTGAAGGCACACTGGGAAAAATCCAAGGTTGAGATATAGAAATCATGTGGTGTGGCGCTTTACCTCATTCAGTGCTAGTGTGAGAGACTAGTCCCGACACGGCCAAGCGGCGACGTGCGAGGACTTCGTCGTGCTATCAGATCCTGCAATGCTTGCTTGCCACAGGGTTGCCCAACCTCCGCCTACACCATCGTTGGTAGAAGAAGACCAGCTCGGCCTCAGTGGTAGAACACCCCTCCCATCTTCCCTCCCTCTACCCCCCCAGGCCTCCTCTCCTCTTCGCTTCTATCCTTTCTCAGTTATTCTTCTTTTCTTTAACCGCAGCTTCTCCGCTTACTAACGTCTTTCTCTTCCCTTGCCTCTGTCTGCCTCCCTTTTTTTTCTCTTGGGCTCGCTAACGCTATACCGCTATCACCGGCCAATTTTTACGACTGGAACGCCATAACGAATCTGATGCTTTTTCTTTTCCCAGTTTATCAGTAAAGGAAATCTCGGGGCTATAGTTTTTCATCTGTCGCAAGACGTCTCTCCATCTTTGGTCTTTCTCCCAAGATCTCCATTCTAGTCTTTTTGAGGTTTCGCAAGCCGGACCAAGCTTCCAATTCCTCTTTGCAGAATTCTAGTCTGATCCTTTTGTTGTATCTACTTTTCCCTCTCTCACCATCATTTTCTTTATCTATCCCTTTCTCCTTTTACAGCTCTAAATGGCTTCTGGTAAGCATCCTTCTCACTTCGAGTGATTTCCCCAGTTGCAATTTCATCCCAACAGCGCGCTGTCTTTTTGCCCATTGTGGGCACAAGACGGCCTACCAGCCACCATTACCAGAATCTAATGGCGAAAATGTCGTATAGAATCTTCCAAGGTTGTCCCTCTGACTTGCCATGGACATTCTCGGCCTGTTACTCACCTAAGCTTTTCTTCCCTGGTGGAGGACGATCAGTACTACCTGATTTCAGCATGTAAAGGTATTTTCCCGTGCGACCCCGTGGGGTTATAGATCTTGTTAAACTGAGCACTCCTTCTAGATAACAATCCGATGCTCAGGGATGGAGTAACTGGGGACTGGTCAGTTTGATTTCGGTGCGCTAGGGAGGTTGCGCGATTGTTAATGGTGGAATAGGATTGGTACATTCATGGGCCACAAAGGCGCGGTATGGCAGGCTCGCCTTTCGTCAGACGCCACAATAGCGGCAACTGCTGCTGCGGATTTCTCTGCGTTCGTTTACCTACTCTCGCAAAATTTCCCGCGTTTTGAACTGGGGGCTTACTTGAATCTTTACTCATAGAAAGGTTTGGGATACGCATACAGGAGAGTGCTTGCACACACTTCAGCACGCACATATCGTCCGTGCCGTCGCGTTCCCGATGCAAGCCAATCCTCAAATCCTGGCAACTGGTGGAATGGAGAAGAAACTCCGCATTTTCGATCTTTCGCAAAGCGGAGCGAGCAGTATTTCGTCTCCAACGTCGCCGTACGGGTCAACTGGAGCCAATGGAGCCAGTGGTGGATCAGCATCAACGCCCATGACAAGCTTTGAAATTGGCCCAGGTGTTCACGGCGGCACCATTAAGTCAATCATCTGGAACCAGGATTACAATATCATCACCACGGCCTGTGAAGATCGAAAAATCAGATGGTGGGATCTCCGCTCTCGTCTTCCCTTCGTAGAGCATACCGTCGATGGCACTATTGGGAGCTGCGAGTTGAACGCACTCTCCACCACGCCTAACGACCCAGGAATCTTGAGTGTTGCTGCCGGGAAGTCTGCCTATTTCTTCGACGGAACCAGTCCCGGCCGCTTGTTTAGAAAAGTGGACTTCAAATACGAAGTTGCAAGCGTTGCTGTGAACAAGCAGACTGGAAAGTATGTGACGGGGTCTGTGGGAGACACCTGGGCGCGGGTATACGACTTGGAAACCAACGAGGAGCTTGGTATGTCATTTCTACCTATACTAATCCACACTACCTAAAGTTATCCACTTCCAAACCAAGAGACTTGCCTCATTGACATTCATCATTTGCAGAAGTTCAGAAGGGTCATCATGGACCGATATGGTCCGTCAGTTACTCTCCGGATGGAAAGTTGTATGGCACCGGCAGCGAGGACGGGACTATCAAGTTATGGAAAGCTTGCAGGGAACCGTATGGACTGTGGAGATAGGCAAACCATCACAGAATATGAAAAGCCGGTGCATGCGAAGCAAAAGTAACAGAGACAGGTGTCGAGCTGGCCGTTTTCCCATGCCATCCCTTTTACCAATGATACAACACAGAAGAAAAAACAGCAATATATTTCATGTGGCTAGATATAATTTTGCTATGAAAAGACAGAATCGGTGCCAAATAATAATCACCTTGTGAGCTTATCGACACATTCTGGTATGTGTATGTTTATGGGCATTTAATCATATCTCTCTTCCCTTGTTTTTCATTGTAGACTGGTATATCAGTGTTTCATTCATTCATATTTCCTATCAATTTCTATTTATGCACGTCCGTCCAATACTTTCCATCTGCAGTGTTAATCTACTTCCTCACTTCCTCTTGTCCAACTTTCCTCGTAGCTTTGCAGTCCCAACGGGAAAATGACCAACATAAACAGCTCATTAATTTTCAGGGTGAGGATTACCTACTACAAGGGGTGAATTTGTGTTTAGGGTGATCCCTACCCCTTAGAATGCAGGAGGAAATATATTCTCCTTCCCCTGGGACACAAATCCGAGTATCAGGTCATGTTAGCGGTGTTTATTGGTAGGATAGGATGTTTTATTTTTGGGCTGCCGTGTGATTGATTCAGGTCGGATGCGTGCCGGTCACTTTAATTCATTCCCATTCAAATACCCGCTCCCGCATTTGTCAACCTCAACCCGGATATTGTTTCTCTTTAAATGAAAGGAAGTGAAACTGGGCCAACGCGGTTCCTAACGCATCATATTGGGCTTCGCTATCGTTACGGCCGCGGCCGTATGGGACAATTGCCTTGTAAATGTCTCAAAATGCTGGCAGTGTCTACGATTTGAAGAGGTTTCGGAAAGTCAAACACGTTGAATAAAAATAATATAATATGGTTGAAGGTAAGAAAATCAGCTTTGTGTTAAAGTTTTTAGACAGGAAACCTGGGGGATTGCTCCGTAGACGCGTTTACGTGGGCGCTTATTGAAACGCCAAGCAACAGTACTTTTGCCGCGGATGGCCGCCTTCCGTTTGGCCTTGGCGGCAATGTCCCAACATCACCACCTCGAGCTGTCTACACTTTCTGTCAAGCTCCCATTCCGGTTGATAGATACAGCCTCTTCGCTTCACAGCCATCAAAAGTTACGTTGGAGTATTACAAACCAAACCGTTTAATCCCGGCTGTACTTTTACCTTAATTGCTACGGCCTCTTCCCCTATTCCTACAGTCATGGACCGAAGCTTGGATGAGATTATAGCGGAACGGCCCGTAAGTCTTTTTAACGAGTTCCTCCAAGCTGGTGTTTCTTGGCCTGAAGAAACGCCTTTCCCTGATAGCGTAATTCTGCGCAAACTCATAACTAACGTTCCTTTTACCAAAGTCTTCAAACCGTGGGCAAGCTCGCAACCGCCCTCGACGGAGCAATGCGCCTCGAGACGGTGTCAAAAAGGTCTGTAGTTTTGGTCGCTTCTAAGCCTATATAAAGGAACTGTGATTAACTGTGTTGGCTTTTTAGGTCCCCCTCCTTTTCCTCTCGCACCCTCTAGCCGTATCGTGAAGACAGACAAGCTCCCGGCTTGCACATCCTCCTCCCAAGCCATCGGGTATTGGCAAACAACATATAGATGACCTTCAGCTGACATCCCCCCTTCTTACTGAGCAACAGCCCTTCAGAACAGAGCGCGCCAATTTAGATCTGTAGGACGCTATTTCGTGCTTTCCTCTCGCCTTGGTAACCTATTTTTTTTCTAACATCGACAAAGCGACTGGGTTCATGATAAGTTCGAGGATGATAGAAACAGTGCGTTCATCCAATCATCGTATGCATGGCCTTAATTCCTTACGCATCCTCCAGCTCCTTCCTACCGTGGCAGCCGAGCCCGTCGCCTTGACCGGTATTCTCCAGAACCGGAACAGTACGTTCTCCTCCACTCCCAGCGGATTGAAGCAACAAGGTCAACGTTTACTAAACCCACGCTGTAGACCCCAAACTGGTGCCAGACTCCGCGTCTCCAATCTCCATTACGACTTAACAGAAGATGATCTCGAGGTAATTTAAGAAACACTCACTCTACAAATTAAATTCAAAGCCTCGAGCCAGTTCTGAATATGTGAAAGGATCTTTTTACCCGCATCGGACCAATTAACTCCCTTTCTCTACGGTACGACCGAGCCGGCCGTTCAGAAGGAGTTGCGTTTGTAACGTATAAGCGTTTAGTGGATGCTCAAACTGCCATCCGTGAGTTTGATGGTGCGAACGCGAAAGGGCAACCAATCACTCTCAAGATGATGTCTTCCACCTCAGGGAGACCGGCTAGGCGTAATCCGTTTGATTTTGCTGAAAAGCCAAAAGGTAGCCTATTTGACCGAACTGAAAAGCCTCACTCTCGAGACAGTCGCAGTCTCAGTCCAGAAGAGAGCGAAAACGTAGACGAAACTTCGGGTCGCGTTGGCGGAAGGAGCCGCAGAAGCGATGTCTCAAAGCCTGCGCCAGAACACATCGATCGCTACGTCCCGGGCCAGCGATCGCCACGTCGACGTGGTGATGGTGGAAGAGGTAGAGGGCGGCGGCTTGGGGAGGCGAAAAACAGTCAAGAGCGAAATGACAGTGCGGCAGGATCTGGACGGCGAGCAGGGAATAGGAGGCCAAAAAAGACGCAGGAAGAACTGGATCAGGAGATGGAGGATTACTGGGGTAACACTACGGCGGCCAATGGGAATGGTAACGGTGCCGCTGCTCCCGTTGGCACATCCTTTTCTGCAGCCCCCGCGTCCACCGCTCTGCATGATGATATTGACATGATTGAATAAGCTAGCTTGCTTTCATGTGTGGGGCATTGAGAACGATCAAGAGTTGGCCGAATTGAAAAGAGTTTCAGCCAAAGAAGGTAAATCGTTTCTAGGAATTCTCAGGTAGTTTATGCAAACTGCTTTTGTCAGGCACATTCTTGTGAGACCTTATTATTGTGTTCGTTCCTTTACGAAAAAAGAACAAAAATTTTTTTTAACTTCTCGATTATTGTTCGGTTGTGTGTCATCGCCGCTCTGCTTTTCCAGACATGGATTATTTGTTTAGGTGTTTTATTTGCAATGTATAACTGCAGAGCATAGGAATGGTTGAATATCATGTTTGATTGGTTTCAAATGCACTTGTTCTAAAATTACCGCAATTTGGCTCTATGCACCGCTTGAGAGAAAACGAATAGGGAGTGAAATGCACATGGCATACGTTCTTAATCTTTTTTTATTTTTTTTTTAAGGCGCGGAACCCCTTAAAGGAACAACCCTTACCACAGGCTAGATGCTTCACATACTACACATACAACCGCAGTGAAGCTCTCTCCACCTCCACCGTAGCCAATGCATGGGGTTCTCAAGAGCCTGATGCTTTGCAGCCACTGGCTCATCGTGGCAGCTGCTGTGACGTGGCTTCAGTATGGTCCCGCATCCAATTGTAACGGGTGTATATCAGCGGTTGGGCAGTGGGTAAAAATAGTAGAAGAACCCTTCTACGCCAGATGGACGGGCCTTTTTTCTTTCATCCAAACTCTAACAAGAAAAGACGTCCGTTGTTGTCGTTGCTCTTGCTGCTGTTTATTATTCCATAGCTCTTCCTTTCTTCCTATACCACAGCAAGCATCAAGCGCAGAACCCCGCATCATCCCTCCCTTCCTCCCGTCGTGACGAACTGTTGTTGTTGTTGAAACAAGGTTGCCGACTTGGCTGGGAGCTTAGCCCGGCGCCGGGACCTGGTTGCGGCGTAACCACGCACCGGCACAGTCTGGCATAGTCTGGCTCGCAGCCAAGGCACGCTTTGTTTACTTCGGCAGCAACCCTAAAAAAGAGTAGATATTACCACCGCTTATCGCCCAGCTTATCCACCACCACAACTCCTCCCACAGCCCACCTCACTACAACCACTACGCCTTTTCCCCGAACAAACCACCAAGCACTTACCGCTGCTTTGATTCCAATTCGCCCTTTTTTCACCGTCGCGCTGGCACTGCTGGCACTGGCTTTGCAAGCCCCAACCGAGTGATGTTGTTGATGGAAGAGAAGCAATGGATTACGGTCCAGCAGAAAACGTTTACAAAATGGTTGGTGCGGGCTCTGCTGCTTTAATTGCTGTTGTTTTTAATTCTTTTTTTTTTTTCTTCTTCTTTCCTTTTTGTTTAAATAGGGATTGGATGGCTAGCTAACCATTTGCTTACTGTTCTTTTTCCTTTTTCGACTTGGTGCTACAGGCTTAACAATAAGTTAAAAGTTCGGAACTTAGCCATTGATGATTTAGTCAAGGACCTTTCTGATGGAGTATGTTGTTTTCTTTATTCCTTATAAACTCTCAAAATGCATTTCTTATTTTTTCTTGTTTTCACTTGTTTTCATCCCCTTTCCCTCCCTTTGTCCTCTGTTTCTTGTTCCTCCCTGGGCGTTCGCCTCGAAATGGACTTATTTATAATGGGTTTGTCCTGTTGGATATAGGTCATCCTCATTCACATACTTGAGATTCTGGGAAATGAATCTCTCGGTCGATATGCCTCCAAACCCAAACTGCGAGTCCAGAAGTTCGAGAATGCAAACAAGAGTCTCGACTACGTCAAGGGTCGGGGGATACAAATGACAAACATTGGTGCTGAGGATATAGTAGACGGAAATAGAAAGATTATCCTCGGCCTGATATGGACCCTTATTCTACGATTCACGATTAGCGACATTAGCGAGGAGGGAATGACGGCGAAGGAAGGATTGTTATTGTGGTGCCAAAGAAAAACAGCCTGTTATCCGGGAGTGGAAGTGAGAGATTTTTCGGCAAGCTGGAACGATGGACTAGCCTTTTGTGCCTTGCTTGATATTCACAGGCCTGATCTTATCGATTTCGATTCTCTGGACAAGAACGACCATAAGGGCAATATGCAGTTGGCGTTTGATATCGCGTCGAGCGATATTGGTATACCTGATTTGCTTGATGTGGAAGACGTATGCGATGTCGCGAAACCTGACGAACGATCGCTCATGACATATATCGCATATTGGTTCCATGCATTTTCACAGCTTGAAAGAGTAGAAAATGCAGGCCGAAGAGTGGAGAAATTTGTTATGAATATGCAGGGGGCATGGGAAATGCAGAACTCATTTGAACGCAGGATGAAAGAGCTTCTCCAGGCTATTAGAGCGCAGCGAGCCGAATGGCGTGAGTCGTTATTCGAGGGAACTTATGCAGATGCCAAGGAGCAGGCGAGTAAGTTTGGGGCATATAAGAGAAACCAGAAGAGGAAGTGGGTTGCAGAGAAATCTGATCTTGCGGCTCTACTCGGGAACATCAAAACCAAGCTTAGCACGTATCGTCTACGGGCCTATGAACCGCCTCCGGAGTTGAGGCTCGAAGTCTTGGACCAGGAATGGAGTGCCCTAACCCAAAATGAACGTGAGCGCAGCCAGCTAATAAATGAAACTATCCGCGATATTAAGAATGCCCTACGGCGTTCGTTCGCTGACAAGGCGAACGACTTTGCATTGACCCTCAATACGCTATCGCTTGCTATTTCTGGCCTCGAGGGGGATGTTGAGGACCAGTTATCGCATGTACAACGCCTCAACGATAACCTCCCACCTCTAGATGCCTTCCTGGAAACAATAGCTGAATTGGAAGAGCGATGTATAGAGGCTAATATTGAGGAAAATGATTTCACCACATATACATATGACGAACTCGCCTACGAGCTCGGATTGGTTAAGTCGAGTGTCAGCAAAAAGCTAGCCTTCTTGGAAAACCAGACGGTAGCAAGAAATATGACCAATCTCACTCCGATCCAGCTGGAAGAATTCGAATCTGTGTTTAGACATTTTGACCGAGACTCTTCTAACACTTTGCATGAAATCGAGTTTTCAGCTGCATTGGCAAGTTTGGGCTTAGTCTATGACGAGGAGGAGATGCACGAGGTTTTTCTGGAAACCTGTGGCCCAACAAGAGTTGAGCGGAACGCTGGCGTCAGCTTCGAGCAGTTCATTCGATTCATGGTCAGTGTTACGGAGGACCAGAACACGGCAGAGCAGGTCTTTCAAAGTTTCAAAGAGGTGGCTGATGGGAAGGTATGTATCTTCTATTGGTCCAGATCATGTTCGCGTCCGCGCCAAGCGTTGTACAAGAAGAAAATTTCTTACTGTTGTGATTGCTAACTGGCGTATCAATTTTCAGCCATATGTCACCGAACTGGACCTTCGGCATTCCCTCATCCCTGAGGAGCTTATCGATAACCTTTTAGAAACCATGCCCCGGCATGATGGTCCGGATCTTTTAGAAGATCGCGACATACCGAAGTATGACTATATTACGTTTATGGAGAGAATGATGAATGACGGCGACGGTGACGACGAAAGTGAACTGAGTGACACCAGGAATAGTCACCTAGTGAATGGTATCTGAAAGACGTCCGTGTCTTTTCATTTCTTTATAGCTTGCTAGATACCAGAAAGGAGCCGTCCTGTTATGATTCATTAGGGCGTTTGGTTAGTTATTGGTTTATTTTAGGAGGTATATACCTTCTTTTCCGCTTTTCCCTTTCACGAAATTATATACATATCTATACCTTTCCTCCTCTTCTGTTTTATCACCACATTTTTTATCCTTTGCTGTTTTTTTTGGCTCTCTCCCCCTTGGCTCTGCTCTCACAAACCCCAGCTGCTGTTTCTCTTAGAATAGTACATTCGATTCGCTGTGCATGCTTTGCTGCTGCTACCTTGGTAGCCTAGGGTGGGGGATTACAGGGGAGTGGCGTAGTGGATATATCCATCCATACATATAATACCAGGAGTTTGTTGATTGAAATATTCTATTTCGTGTTTCTGGCTCGGTTTCCCTACCTCCCTTTTCTTCTCTTTGCTTGTTTTTGTTTAAACGGGGAGACGTTCTAGCCGGCGAAGCTCCTGCGTGGGGAAAAATAATTCACCACAGTCCAGAACGATCTGTCGCTAGCGAGGTTTCTTAGACTTACCCGACCGATCTGAGCTCCATTTTCAGTATTATTTTTGAAGATTCAATCACTCTGACTGAACTCGGCACATAACCCACCCAGGCCGTTATGCGAAATAAAGTGTGAATTTGATTTGGAAAGGATGGCAGCATTGAGTTCTTAGCGGACAGCTCCTGTCGCGTGTGTTCAGGGTTTCAAACGTGGAGTACATATATACGTATATCTTGTATTTCAAATATCTGAGGGGTATAGTTTAAATAGCCGCTCTATCTTGTCAGGGGTTGAACCCCTATGATGGTTCAGGTCCGATAGACCTTCACTTCCTACTATGTCACGTGCCCTCGACATCACACAACCTTACATGTACTTAAAAACTCTTTTCATTCTCATTTCTCTTCTTCTCCTCAAGCTTTCCTTCTTGTACATACGCACAATACAGTTCTTTTCATACCTGATTGCCGCCCCTTACATATCTATATATACGTTCGTCCAAGTAATCCGACGAGGCAAATAGAGTCAGTTTCATTGTTTCTTTCTCCTCTCCTTCTCTTTCTCGGATTCTGATTTTTTTTTTTCCTTTTCCTTTCTCCGTAACTACATCCATATCAGCAGAGAAATGCCTATGACATCCACGGCATGATTCTCAGATTGTCTACAGGCCAGGCGAGGGGCCTAGCTGAGACGAACTCCTTTGTTGCTGAAACAGGCTACATAGTTAACATAAAAGAACAGGAAGGCGGGGGAAAATGAGATTGAGAACGGCAACGTCCTTTTTCTTTTTTTCCTTTCCGTTCTAACTATCGCGCTGAAGAAGCTGAGGCCAGTTCCAGAGGTTGGTTGTGGGTTTGTTGTTTGCTGTGGGCACAATCTGGTTTGGCTTTCATGCTTCGGTCCATTCCCATGGGACTGGACAGGGGGCAACCGCGAAACTTTAAACCGAATTCTCGCCCTTTGTCTGGTGTCTAAGTTGTTGGGATAACCTGGTAACTTCTTTGGATGGGTGAAGGGGGGAAATTGTGAAGTTAGTTTGGTTTACATTTGTGTGTTTATTTCTATTTTCTATTTTCTATTTTATTTTATTTTATTTTTCTTCTTCAGCGCCGTGCGGAAGAAACAAGTTTATGGGAGGAGGAAGATTTCAAAAAGCATTCCCTAGTAAAGTACCATGCAAGATCTCACTTGTTGGGATAAGATGGATACATACTGCCCAGTTCTCCTGGCACTACATAGGCGTTTATGAAATTTGGATATTTTTCTTTTTGGATTATGCTGAGGAGAATTGAGAAACATCACTTTGAGAGGGTTATCCTTGCAGCGGAACAAATATTTCTACCCAATGCAGGGGGCAACCGTCCCAAGGATTATTTGACTTCGATTCTCACCAGAATAAGCCGTGAGTAAGGTGTTGGTTGTTAGATTACTATACATTTCTTTCTCCCTGGCTATGCGGGCCTTGAACTCCAAAAGGGGAACCAATTGAATAATGAGAACCCATGCAGAATGCCAGGGCGGAGCTCTGCGTATGAGTATGAGAATGTCTAGCCATCAACGCAACAATTCTCGGGAACCTGAAGAAAACACACAGGCGAAACCCTTGGATTGTGTATACCGTACAGAGTACATGCTTGTGTAGTAGTTAGTACTCTGTACAGTACAAACACGCCGTTTGGCAGGTCAACGGGGCTCTAAATTTGGTGGTCCGTCAATGCGGAGATGCGAATGTTGAACTCAAGCGACAAAGAGCTTCTGAGCTTGTTACAACTTACAGGGGCACTGCAAACTGTCCTTTTTCCTTCCACAGCGCTTCCAGAAGCATAGCATGGCACACGGAACTAAGCAGTCCACTTGTCGCGCCCTGAGAGCAGAGGAAATTAAAACTTTGAGACAAGGTTAGCATTCTTAGCGGTAAACTAGGGCGTTTTGGACTTTCCATAGGGCCACTACTGGTGGACAGCGAGTGGTGCGGAAAGATTATTCGCTAAACAAGAATCAACACTGGACGGCCCTTGTCCTGTTATAGTGGAGGAAGGTTAGCGCCAAAGACTCAAGCGACATCACGTCAAGGATGGGTCAACTTGGCTGAATAATTATTTGCATGTTTTGGCTTGTTTAGTTATTTTCTTTTTCCTTGATTCTTCCAAACCGAGACTGGTATGATAGGCATTTCAGTGATGGTGACAGACTTTCCCAATTGCAGGTGGGTGGGAGAGGAGAGGAGAGTGATAATCATCGTAGAGTTGCAGCCTGCCAATAATCATAATAATAATGATAAATGGCCTGTATCTCTACATTTTCCCTCAACTGGCTCTCGCTGGTGGGTTCGTGGTTCACTATCATGAAAATCTGCCTATTATTCTTCAGTGGAATTTTTCGAATGGGGGCGATACTTCTTTCGTTTTTGCCATTTTCCACGGCCTCTCGTCTTTTGGAGACACTTTGTAGGAGATATTCATGGCTGGACGAGGGAACGGCGGGAACCTGCGTACCCTATTGA
The DNA here is from genome assembly GCA_018296065.1 of Blastomyces percursus. Taxonomy (NCBI): domain Eukaryota; kingdom Fungi; phylum Ascomycota; class Eurotiomycetes; order Onygenales; family Ajellomycetaceae; genus Blastomyces; species Blastomyces percursus. Next base: position 4,493 of record JAFEJD010001035.1, on the reverse strand, counting down.
TTGGCCCTGGAAAAGAGGAAAAGGGGGGGGTGCGATTGTCAGTACGGGTGTATTCAGAATGAATGTTATCCACTTGTAGAAGATTCTTCCCTTGTTTTCAAGAGCGAAAAAAAAACCTCACCACAGCTTACAGCCCAAGCAGATGACCTCTCTATGTATTTCACATCGTGATATGAATCTTACCTCTATTCTTGTTATCCGGATGATGGTGGTGGTGTGGTTGGTGCCGGGAAGAACTCTTTCTCCGGCCGGCCGCATCGCAGGTTTCATTGCCGTCTGCAAATTATGGCTCGACGGTTGGAGAATCTGCCCCTGTATTTCCGGTACTCACCGCTGGCTTGGCGCCCAGCAGCGCACAGAGACTCAGAGAGCGAGTGGAGTGTCAGACCGTGTCCCCAGTGTCCGTTCGGGGCGGCTTGGGCCCAGTTGGGAGGCGCTATGGGCGGTGTTTGGGCGTGTGTTGCAAGCGCTAGGGACAGGCGGGCGTATTATATGCGGGCCATGACCATACCGTACGGCCTCTCGCCCACCACTCTCCCCCCTTCCCGGGCTTCGTCCCCTTCATCTCCTCTTTCTTCTCCATTGTTCGTCCAGGTTCAACTTCAATCCACCTCCATCACCGCCATCACTACCGCCCATCCACCTCCATCCATCCCCTCCCTCCCCTCCCCTCCCTTACATCTCCATCTCCGTTATCTCGGATTGGAGTTGTGACTTGACTATCTTCAGTTTGAGAGAGGTCGGTCTTTTTGGTGAAAATAAAACGCTCGTTCACTGTTGGCGATTGAGACTGGTCGCCTGAGCTATTTCACCCGGCCACATACTATTTTATTCGTCGATCAACCTGTTTTACCCGCGCATAAAAGAAGGGCTGGAGGCATTTTTGAAGGCAGTTCTGGTTTAACTTAACTTGTCTTTGGTTCAATTCGCGGATAGTCAGTTTACTGTGAGTAACAGCCTCTCATCTTATTTCTGGCTTGCTTGCTTTTAGGGGTCGCCCGCTGTTTCGGGACGGTGGCATTGGGATGTGACCAACTGCACTTCTTCCGCACTAATCGATCAAGCCTTTCACTCTTCTCTCCCCTCCGNNGAAAAAAGAAGAAAAGAAAAAGACCCCAATCGCCACTAACACATCAAGTATGACATTTAAGATTAACTGAACTCCCTGACCATACTGACTGATCAACCTGTGTTGTGTAGATTCCCATTTCGTCCAAACCCGTTTGGAGTGATCTATCGCTCTCTCTACCTCGCGAAAACCCCTCCGCAATCACTTTTGATATCACATTTGAACCGCCAAGATGGGATGCGGAATGAGCACTGAGGATAAGGAGGGGAAGGCCAGAAACGAGGAGATTGAGAACCAGCTCAAACGAGATAAGATGCTGCAGAGGAATGAGATCAAGATGCTTCTGCTTGGTAAGCAGTCGACTTCTTTGCACGATTACTAGACCAATGCATGCGAGCTTTTGGCTTACTCCATTCTGATACATCCAGGCGCTGGCGAGTCCGGTAAATCTACCATTCTGAAGCAAATGAAACTCATCCACGAGGGTTCCTATTCGCGGGATGAGAGGGAGTCATTCAAAGAAATTATTTTCAGCAACACCGTGCAGTCGATGCGTGTAATTCTTGAAGCTATGGAAGGACTTGATATCCCCTTGGACGACCAGCGCGCCGAATACCATGTTCAGACCATCTTCATGCAACCAGCTCAGATTGAAGGCGACAGCTTACCTGTTGATGTTGGTAATGCCATTGAGGCTCTATGGAACGATGCTGGTGTGCAAGAATGTTTCCGACGATCTCGCGAGTATCAGTTGAACGACTCAGCCCGATAGTAAGTTTACCTTGATTTTTTCATTTTAATTTTTAATTTTTTTTTTAAGATAAAGTTCAGCCCCTTACCAAGATTTGTTTATAGCTACTTTGACTCTATCAAACGTATTGCTGGATCCGATTATTTGCCTAGCGATCAGGACGTCCTTCGCTCCCGTGTCAAGACTACTGGTATTACCGAAACGACGTTCATCATTGGCGATCTCACTTACCGTATGTTCGACGTTGGTGGTCAGCGCTCAGAACGTAAGAAGTGGATCCACTGCTTCGAAAACGTCACCACCATTCTTTTCCTTGTAGCAATCTCAGAGTACGACCAGCTTTTGTTCGAAGACGAAACCGTCAACCGTATGCAGGAGGCTCTCACACTTTTCGATTCTATTTGCAACTCGAGATGGTTTACCAAGACCTCGATCATCCTCTTCCTGAACAAGATCGATCGGTTCAAGGAGAAGTTGCCTGTCAGCCCGATGAAGAACTACTTCCCTGACTACGAAGGTTTGCTTTACCCCGTGTTTTGTTGATGGGTAATTGGATGTTAACAAATGTTACTAGGTGGTCCCGAGTACACTGCCGCTTGCGACTACATTCTCAATCGCTTCGTATCGCTTAACCAGGCCGAAACGAAACAAATCTATACCCATTTCACTTGCGCTACTGACACATCGCAAATTCGGTTCGTTATGATGGCAGTTAACGGTATGTGGCCCCCAATTGAAATTCCTGCATATTTCTAGATTCGGAACTTTGCTAACCCTCTGACTCCAGATATAATCATCCAAGATAACCTTCGCCTCTGTGGATTGATATAACAAAAATCCTTTTGGATAGGTCTTTTGGCTCCCACTAATTTAGATTATTTCTGTTTGTTTCATCTGTATTTGATATCACCCTCGGTTTCCTCCTCTTTTTTTTAGAATCATTTGCCCCACGCCCAACCACGTCGTGAACACTGCCGTCCTGGTCTTCCTTTACATCTATCCTTCTCCTACTTTGCCTATTACCGTGCTCACAATGGCGTTGAGGCCTTTTTCATTATTCTAAAACAAAATACGGCGTAATGCACTTCTCGTCAGTACCGCACCTACGGGACATACGATCTTCCCCTTTTCTTTTTGACTACAACCCCCCCACTCCCCACCACTTAGTCTGAGGAGATAAAATGATACGGCGCCACTCCGATCGTCTCCTCTCGCCACCCTGGTTTTTGATGGCGCAATGTTGCAAGTAACAAAGCCCCCAGTGCTTCAGGGCTGTCAACTGTCCACCCTCCTTTTGTGTTTTCCTACTGCATGATTTCCTACTCAGCTTGTTCCTTTTTTTTTTTATATCTTTTTTCCCATTTCTAATTCTCTTGTTATATTCCCTTGGTATGTGCCTGTATGTGCGTGTGTTGCTCTTGTTTTCTCCTAACTTTTCTTAGGGCTTTTTTCCCCCTTAACTTTCTGTATTTCTTGTGACTTTATTTAGGTTTCCCTCTTATCAAATTTCCATTTCCATTTCCATTTTCTTTCATTTCTTCAAATGCCATGGGGGTTCTCTCATTATATTTTATTTTACTTTACTTGAGTATGTTTATTTGTTTCGATATTTGCCTTGTTTTCAAACCTAAGCTCTGCCTGTATCAGCGGACGGATGTCTGCACATTAGCTTTTTGGTTGTTATCTGACCGGGGCTATTTGTCTACCAGTTTCCTCTTCTTTTTCTTTTATTTCTTCTACTTTTCCCTTTTACCTTTCCCTATTTTTTGAACAATGCGCAAATCAGATTTTAGGCAGGAAATGAAATGCAATACCCACTTATCGCCTCTTTTCCCCTCTTCCTTTCTTCCCTTTTTCACCTTTGAGGCCAATCTTCTATGTGTATCGATGGCCGAGGGTACAAATATGGTTCCAGGCACACCGCTGAACTTCCTTTTGCTAGTTTATGCTCCGGGAGTAAATTTTGGCTTGCTGGGATTCTAGTTTTGATGGGCTACTATTTCTCGATATGTCATGAATTGGGTTGTGCGGTAGCAAAGGGCAAATGGATGAATGAGATGGGTATGGGAATGGCGAAGAATATTGAAATCCGATAAAATGCTGGTATTGCATGGGGAATAACTTGCCTGGGGTAATAGCTGGGATTCTGGCGTGGTGACAGTGGTGGTGGGTAATAGGGCCTGAAGAGGATGTTGTTGGAGGGGGGTGATGGGTGACTGTAAAAGTGGCGGAGGAAGCCATAGATGGATCACGGGCCACACCAACGACGAATAAAATCCTTTGCGTCGGAATATATGTGGTATGTATGTGGTCATTGTGTACGAGAGTTATAGAAGACGAATCCAAGATATCCAAGGTTGTCTGGATGGGTAGTAGTCCTAACGAAACAAACAAATAAAGAATAATTGCTCCTAGGGCTTCCCATGGGAAGCGCATACCCGCATACAGTGACCTACACCTACGCCTGTGCACCACTCCCATAAACCCATAAACCCAGCCCCTCGTTCCCCAAATCATCCTTCCCTTCCCTTCCCCAACCCCCTTGGGACCCCTTCGTTCTTCAAAACCTCAACTTCGGCCCCACAAACACAATCAACACCGCCACAACCCACAGCCCAAATATCCACACATACATCAACGCACGCCCCCACCACCCCCTGCCCTCCGCCAGTC
>JAFEJD010000103.1:0-11676 GCA_018296065.1 Blastomyces percursus | reverse complement strand
TTAATCTGAAATTTGTTTGTAAAGGTTGATTAGTTAGTTAGCTTCAATGTGTGACTAATCATTGAATTCACTGTTAAAATGGCAAGCATATAAGTTAGTTATTATCCGGAGCAGCGGCTGAGCTTGCTGAGATAACGTCCCTGCATAAACATGCATAACTATTTGGTAGATGGCACACTGATCACCGAAAGAAAAGGAAAGAAAGAGAAAGAAAGAGGAAAAAGAAAACTTTTATATAGCTGAAGGCGCGAACAAAAGCCATTGCAGAGGCAGTTGACAGCCTTCAAAACATTCGGGTCTAGGTTCCGCTGCCCAAGCCCCTCCAATATAAGGCTTGTATAGACATGGAATTTATTCAAGCCCCGCCGAAAATAAAACTGCGGCTTCCATATACCCCATACAATCACAGGCAGAGGAGCTTGCCAATGAATAGCATTTGGGATGGCGATATATATTATTTAATTCCCACAGCACAGGAAAGTACCCTGTCTACGGAGATGGGAGCAACATTGCACGATAAACCCATCTAAATGGAGACGCGAATTCAGGAAGCAGTGGTATAGTCAGCTGAAGAGCCTAGTATCGATCCTTGAGGGAAATCCCCGGCCGTTTTGTCCTGGACCGCACTGAACAGCAGTGCTTGAGAATATGCCTGCTGAGCTCCTCTACTAGTAAAGCTGAGGGTTCATCATGTTCTGAATCCGAGACGGAGTATTGTTCACTAGTCTGTCCTGAAAATCTTCCAATTTCTCCTTGCTCCCCATCGCTTTGGATCGATGGAGACGTTGATGGAGACGTTTCACCTCATCAGCTGCCTCCGCCAGATAGTTTCGATATTGGAGAGGTACGGCAATACTTTGATGGGCGGGAATTGGCCGGTGTCACACATCATCTCAGCCATGTAGGCTAGGATTTCCCTTCTCCATGGCACCATGGCAAGAGACGTCGTGAAAATATTTACCTTGCTCTACTATGTTTTGACCTCTTAAAACCACTGTTTAGATACTATATTTAACACTACTGCTAGGTCTGGAGCCGCACCGTTCATTGTGAACGTATTGATGTTGAACATAGGTTTCTTGTTCGCTACGTGCACAACATGTTCTCAAAGCGGAAACCACATCAGGCCCTCTCGATGATATCTGACCATCAGGAGGATGAGTGTATCTCCTTGCTTCTATCTGTGATTCTCGGCCGAGTGAATCCACGCCGATAATTAATGAGAACTTATCAATTTTATGGACAGTCCATGATGGTTTATTTCACATGTTCATATTCATTCCAGACCATGATTATGTCCATGAATTTATTCAGAGTTCGCATTTTGCGAAGTCACTTCATTGCGGCCTCTGATGTCCATTGGAGCAAAATGTATGACTTTGCTATGGATAACCATGAGGACGCTATGAAGATTGCTGTTGGCTACCTAAGATCAACACCATATGGGGATACAACTCCCAGCACACAGATGTCCATTAATGCGCATGACGATGGTTATAACGATGATGACAATAAGGATGAAGATGTGGTTCAGACAGGCTGGGAATAGCACTTTTAATTTCTGATTTGTATACTGAGTTATTTGATTTACGCATGTAACAATAGCGATGAAATTGGACCAGCATTTTGATTATATGGAAAAGTATCTTATTAATTTTCCAGGTGGTTAGACGATGGAGCTGGCCACTGATGATGTTACGACAGGGTGTGAATGCAGAGTGGTGCCAGCTACGTACAAGAAAAAGCTAGTATATAGATATAGAAATAAACATCATAAGTGAGAGGATGATAGATACAAAAAGTCAATAGTATACCCTAAGTCAAAATGAAAGACACCCTACCCCGATACGGTCAAACGTAGTAAGTAGTATTGAGAAAATACATAATGAACCTTGAAATATGAGCTTAGCAATGCATACGCTTATTAATCCCAGAATCAGAGAAACAGATGATCAACACTTTCACTTCACCATCAATTTTAAGCATCTGCTCCAGTTTCCTCAAAGTCCATCTTGCATGTCTCAACGTCTCCAATTTTTCCTGCATTTCTCATTGTCCTCAGTTCAGCGAGGAGTCCTAAATTTTAGACACCACTGTCTTTGGGGGTCTGGGATGCTCCTTGTCCCATTTCTCCTTAAGAGCTTCGATTGCTCCGATTTCTTCTTGTATCCTTCATAAAGGGCGCGGAAACCGCCTCCAAGTGTACGGATATCCACCGGACGGGCAGTTTTTACGTCCATGTAGTAGAGCCGCAGACTTCAGCAACGATAGCTTGCTGTTTGAGCGAAAAGAGCACCGTAGTTCCATTATTTCGCGTGGGCTCTATGTAGTCCTGCTGGAAGACACTAATGACCATGCGGCAGCAAAATATAATTGGTAGCAAGGGGCTCTGCGTGTATTTAGCGCGTAGATCTTTTTTAAAACAAGTAACATGTACAAAACACGTCAGGGTAGATAACCTGTCTCCGAATGTCCAATTCATACTTGCGCACAAGAGGAACGACCGTTTTGGCCTCAATCATGCCATCCAGCTCTTCCTTACTCAGGAACTCTTCATAGCTCTCTAGTATACGAGAAAAACATTCTCCAAGGAATCTCATGACCTGGAAGTGGTTGACATGCCCATATGTCCTGATTTTCGGCCCAGAGTTTTCCATGTTCGATCATGGTTTTGGGATCAAACCCCATGGCTTCTAGTGCACGGCTACGGAGCGCTCCGTATGGGTCTGTGTTGGGATGGGGCCGTGGAGCACCACTGCGCGCATACGGCGACAGATACGAGGAGTCAGCCAGACGAGAGAACGTCGGGATGGTCGTGTCGCCGTCTGTCATGGTTTTTGTCGAAGATGAATTGAATTCTTCAAGCGCTGGTAGTTAGCAAATCATGAGCGGGTTGAGACCGGTACAGGCACACTGTGTGAGAGATTATGGTAGGGGAATTTGTTCAACATCAAGGAGAAATTGCGTCGAGGATTGAGATGGATTGTTCGACCAAGTTGTATTCAACAAGGACAGGGAAAAGAGCCTTGGAAGAGACGATAATGAGGGGCAATACCAGCATCTAAATCTCCACGTAATCTTCCCAGGCTCACCCCGAGTCCCATGGACTTCACAACAGGCTAGGCGCTGACATGGATATCCAACCTTATTTCACTTGAACCTTTTCATTATTACACGGGGAACGGGTAAGCAGATAAGAAAAAGCTGACCATGTTCGATGTGGCATAGCTGACTGTTGTGAATAAAAGCTTTCATATGCACCGATATCAACTAGCATCCTAGTTAATGGTGAAGCCAAACTGGGGTAAAGGGCTATCTGACTCAGAAATAGTCAGACCAGTGAAGTTTATTCTTTAACAGGTCTCCCGTTGGGCGCAATATTTCGGATTTTTAGTATGACTATTAATACTCAGTTCAAAAGTAGTTAGTAATGCAGTTACTAGAGCAAAACTCTGTGGTGACACTGGTGAGTGAGCCCGAAAAAATGCAGGCGAGTCGCTGGTGCGCACAAATTTCAAAAAGGGAGGTCAGTAAATAATAAAAACAAAGACCAGCGCGCTGCTACACATGGCAGGATGCAAAATGACCACAAGATATAACCAAAATTCCCAAAGTGAAAAAAATGCGGGAGAATATGCCTCCCACTAACCCTAGCCGTTTCAAAGACACGCATGCATACATTCAAATTCGGAATAAAAATAAACCATCATAGCCACGTCCACACCAACCACATATAAAATATCCCAGCCACTATTGCAATGCGCCTAAGCGGCTTGACAAACTCCGTACGTAGCACATGTCTGAAGCTGCTTCTACCGCCACCGACGCGATCATAGCTACTACTGCTGGCAGCACCCCTTTTCGGAGCCCAGGTGCCATCTCTCAACTTCTCATCCAGCGCCAAGTCGGAACGTCGTAGACTCTCGCTAACTTCATCATGGCCGGTGCCGGTTGTGCGATTTGAGAAGCGGCTTTCACTGTTATAGGTGGGGGAAGAGGTCGAGGTACTGGAGGTTGTGGAGAGTGAGGACTTGTCTAGGTAATTGGAAGGGTGGCGGCTGTGGGTGAGGGGGAGGAGGTTTGTGGAGTCATGCGACGATGTTGGTGATGTTGTGTTTTGGGCTGGGCGGAATGTGCGGGCGACGGCACGGACGAGGAGGACAAGGATGGTCAGGAAGAGGACGTAGCCGTATTGGACGAAGATGGATATTTGGTCGGGGAGGAGGCATAGGTGGTTTTGAATTGTGGAGGATGAATCTGAGGATTCTGTGTTTATGGCGTTTCCTGTCTGGAGGTCGATGGGGTTGTAGATGCTGGCCATTTGGAAACCCGGGCGGCGCACCCCCATTGCCAATGATAAGCTTTTCACGGTGATCTCCTTGGGCGAGCTGCTGAATTCGCGATGGATGATTTCACAATAGTCATGGTCATCGCCGGAGTATATCTGCTTTACGTTCGCTCCTGCGCTCCCTATTATTTTCCTGCCTATTGCGTCCGAGAGGACATTTTGGTATTGATAACCGCGAGAGACTCTGATAGCGTTTCTTTCGTCCTTCTCCGGTAATGGGTCTGTAGAGGATGGTGGGAAGCGTTCCCGCAGGGGTCCACAGGGTGTCCCTGGTTCACGGTAGAACGGCACATGTGTAAGGATAATAGTAGGTAGATCTATATCCTCAGGTGCAGAGGATATCACCGGTGGGGAGGGGTTAGCGGCATCGACAATCCTAGAAGGGGTAGAATAATTCTCTGCATGGCCTTGGAGAGCAAGCAATTCTTCCTTAACTGCGCGAGCCTTTATATTTGAAAGATCATTTAGAAAGTCATCGGCCGCTCTCCATATCTCGTCGCCCCCGGAACTGCCAGTTTCAGGATCCGGCTGATCCATTGCGCTCAACGAAACGGTGTCGACGGAGACAAACGAGTGATTGCCCAAGACGTCTACCCGATTCCCAACGCCAAAATAAGTCTGGAATCGCTCGAGCACGGGCTTTTGTATCCCATGCCCAAATCCTAGGTCATGATTACCCGGTAGACTGGCGATGATCTTTCGACCCCGTTCGCTGGCAGCGGAATCGACCCCTTCCAATTTCCACGTATCGAAAAATAGCCGAACGAACCGTCGATACTCTTCCATCCAGACACTGTGCCCATATTGTTTAAATCTTTCCTCTGGGCTCGAGCTATTTTCCGTTCCCCATTCCCTCCCCCCGTCAAAGAGATCCCCTAAGAAGAAGGTGGTATCCGGCCTCAGATCACGCTGGAGCAACGAATAAGTTCGGTAAAGATATAGATCAGCGTAAAATACCGTCAGGGACGAGAGCGGCCACGGCCGGCCGGGGTATGTATGTGGGTCGACCAACTGAGGGTCTGCAATAAAGACAACATGATGCGGCACGGCTTGTTCCGGCTAGATATACGCGGAATGTCTCAGTTTTAAAAGACCTTATACCAAATGCAGCATCTCGTAAAAATAGCGACAATATAATAGATAAGCAGCAATGAGAGGACAAAGAGAATACGTCGGAAAAAAAATTCAAAAAAAAAATTAGTAGACATACCCATTGCTCCCACCCTGCCCACTCACACCTTCGCACGCTATCCCTAAACACAGTCCGTTCCCCCCACCAAAGCGTCACCACCCATAGCATAATCAGGGTATTCTGCAACGAGCACGCCAACCGTAACAGTCTCAGCACATATCCGCATCGTGTCCTCCGCCTCGTCTCCCGGGTATATAAAGCACCTAAGCGAGTTGCTTGAGTCTGGATCCTTGTAATAGTCGTTATTATAGCGGGTGGGAGGGAGTTGTATATGCGCCAAACAAGAGGAGGTGGTTCCACGAAGTGGTCACGGTGGGAGCGAGAGGCCATTATTGCACGTTTATCTTTTAACTTTTCGTTTTATATGGTTTGATAGTATTAATTATGTAGCATCGATGTGTGGCGATGCGGTTGGACGTGGTAGATGCCGCTCGGATGTTTTTGGCTGGTAGGTATACGCTCTCGCTCGTTTGGTCGCGGCGTATATATAAAGGGCCGAATGGATGGACGGAATCCAATTCAGCCCTTAGCTGGGATGCTATATGGACGACCGGAGAGGGGATACGGACGTTCGAAAGAGCATCGTTGCCGCCTTTGGCGTGCGCTGCTCGCAAAGATCTGTGCTCGTCCTCCTTTGTTGTCTTGTGTTTGTTTTTAGTTTTTCGCTTTTTTCGCCCTGCCAGCTTTTATCTCCGTTATTGTTCCGCTTTCTTGAGCGCCAGTAACTAACTAACTCGAGTTAGCTTATTGAGCACGTCATAATGCTTTCTCCTGTAGGCTGTTGCGCGGTGAGTGGGCATTAGGTTCAATGATACGGGAAATAGTCGGGATGGGTTTTCAATCGCTAGAGAAACGCGCCACCGGAAAAGAATTACCTTGCACGCCGTGGTTTATATAGACGCAAGCTGTCAAAATAAAGGAGGTTTGTTCCAAGGACAAATCTGGTTAAATACTCGCGGCCCCATCCACTACTTCTTAGTGTGAAGTAGTGGGTGGGGCCGCGAGTAGTATGTACTGCATCATGATTTCCCCTAAGTTAAGCTACGCTAGACTGCGATGGGAAGGTCCAAAATATTTCCAAAACCCCTTTTCTTGTCCATGTATAGATGATTTTCCCATTGCTAGATTCTATAGGCAATATAAACTATATCAGTTCCTTCAAAATGAGACTTTTATTGAAAATCAGCACGCCTTCACTAGGCATCCAGCCAAGTTGAAAGAAAACGAAAGAATTTATCATTTATCAAAAAGGACATAATATCTTTCTGTTCCGTTCAAACTGACCCCCTTTTCTCCTAAGGCGCCTACCAACCAGCACTTTGAACTCTTCCAATGAAGAAGCAAAGTCAGGGACACTAGAAAGCAACCCAAACTACAATGTCTCGTTCAACTTGGTGAGTTGTGTACTCATGCAGCTTGTATCCAGTGGAGAAGTTTTGACAAGGTTCAAGTATGCTGCAACTATAAAACTGCTCTTCAAAGCAGCTCAATATTTACCTCTTTCTAATTTTCCTCAACAGCTCTTTCATCAGCTACACAGCTGTCAGCTGCAATAGCCTCTGCAAATTTATTCTCAGAAATTCCAGGTGAGCCTACCCATGTTGCTGTCAACATCATTTTGAACCCCTGAATTGATGAGGGAGATCCTCCAAACATTGCAAAATGACTAGTGATATATTTTATACTGTGGTCTGGAAGCATTGCCACATGCAGAAGATAAGAGATCACACTGCAAGTGCTTGATGGGAGGCGGCCTTGTATCGGGATGCAATCTAGTACTCTAAAGCAAGTGATCCCTAAGATAAAGCTCAACAAAAAGAAGGGAATAGATAATTGAGGTATTTACTCTCAGCTGAAATCCATTTTGACAAACTGTATTTCTGTAGAGCTGGTAAAACTGGATCAAATTGGGGATACAACTCTTGGACAGCGTGCAAGAGTGAGTGTTGGACAACCCGCCCATTTGCCAGCCCAATCACCCCCTCTGCCATACTGGTAGAGGAGGACGAACCACCCAGGCCAAGTTCCTCCAACAATAAGTACCGAGACAGCGACATTCTCCACGTTACTGCTTGTAGAACCTTGTAGAAATAATTATGGCTTAAGCCAGTGTTCGCCATAGTCATGGAATGCCATGACAAGCGTGTTCGCAGGCCTACCTAAGTATCTAGGCAAGGGATTGGAGGAATCCATCCCCGTTGCAACTAGCGATTCCTCATGCTATAATGTGTAGCCTCTACGTAGGCCTTTATTATATAGTAAGCGTTACTATCATATGAGAGACTCGATGACGATTAACTTCTTAGGAGTCAGGGGCATGCCGTTCCTTGGGGAATTGATAATGGGCCTTTCATATGTTCTTGCTCTCCGGCATATGTGGCAGAAATTGGAGAAGCGAAAGTGCGAAAGTAGAAGGAAACGAAGAAGAGGAGGATACGGGTTTTTTTATTTTTCTTTTCTGAGAAGTAAGAGACAAAGCAGAGACCTGTGCTGAAACGGATTGACTGGTAAAGTAACTAAGTCCTGCCAAGCCTCTAGAGCTCCTGAAGCGAACTTTATACTGGGCGCAGGCAGACTCGGGCCAGTATCAAGTCTCCGCGGCTGGGGTTCTTTTCCTTTATTAGTGACCTCCGTATTTCGGTTTTCGGATACTTTTGATCGGACTCCACCGGTGGCATAACCCTCCAATCTATGGACTGCGTTTATTGCAAAGATGTCCACGGATATCTCGATACCCCTAACATAAAATACCATAAAATTAGAGATGATATATAAGTTAGCTTTTCACTGAACCGGAACAAAGCGGGTGTGGATATGCGAAGTGCCTTCGGAGAGAGATCTATATTATTAGTTGGTGTGTCTATCAGGTTCAATAAATCAGCTGGAAATAATACCCAAAAACAATGGGTATCTAGTAGATTTTTTCTTTCTCGTTTTTTTTTTTTAAAAAAAAATCCAATATCTCAAAAAACAAGAAGACAACCCATGCCTATTAAGCTGGAGCAAAAAATTATTTGCCACCGGGACAGCACTGCCGTGCATCCGCACACTCGACTCCACATTCTAGGAGGCAGTTAGGGTCAACAATATTGCCCCCTGGGCTGCGCTGTCCAGGCCCAGCTCCTCCATTGTTTGGAGAATACAACGTCATTGCTCCCGCGCCGCTAGTCCCATCATCAACGTCACTATCTGGATAGAACTCCGGCTGGATGGTTGACGAGTGGATACCATACGCATGTAGACATCTACGCACCTGGCGCGCAAGTTCCATGTATCGATCCGACCCTTCGCCCTTAACATCATGGCTGACTTGGATATGCAGCGAGCAGACGAGCTTGGTGTCGCTGAGCTGCCAGACGTGCAGGTGGTGGCAGCTGATGATGCCGGGGAGGTTTTGGATGTCTTCGATGATGTGGTCGATGCTGAGGTCGGCAGGGACGGCTTGGAGGAGGATTCGCGACGCGGCTTTGCAGAGTGGGATGGCGGAGGCGAGGATTATGAAGGTGATCACGAGCGAGATGCCTGGGTCGACGTAGTAGCGCCAGGAGTAGTCGGTGAGCCAGATTATGAGGGCGGAGGCGATGACGCCGATATTTCCCAGGGCGTCGCCGACTACGTGAAGGAAGACGCCTCGCATGTTTAGGTCGCCGTGGGAATGGCTCTTCTTCCCTTCGTGGGTTTTCTGCTTAGCGTGATTGTGTCCGCCATGTAAGTCGTGGTTCTTGGGGTCTGCGCCAGTTTGTTGTTCACCGTTTGGCTGGGAGTATGATGTGCCATCGTAGCCGTCTAATAAATTTGTTGTTTCCGAGGGGCGAGCGTCGTTTGAAGGATATTCCACGTCTGATTCAGAAACCGCCTCATCAAAAAGACTGGCCTCGATGATATCCCGACGCAGAATGGCTGGGTGGATTTGAATATCTTCCGAATCGCGGAAAGGTCTTTGTAATGATGCGCTAAACCGGCGAGAGTTGCGGCGGTGGTGGTTGGCATTATTAGATTCGCTCCACCTCGTTCCAGGACTCGAGGCGGCGTTGTTCTCCATAGCACTACGCTCTTCAGCAGACAAGCCTGCTATTACATTTTCTGGCATTACGCTGGCCACGGTTCCGGACTCGTCCGTCAATACCTCCCTGCCTGGTTCCTGGATGTAGCCTTGCTCCGCCGTATCCACGGCCGCCATTCCATCACCATGACCATCCGAATGCCCTCTGTGGGCATGCGAGTGGTCGTGGAAAAGCACCAATCCAAAGATATTGGATAAAAGCCCAAAACAGCCGACGATACAGACGAGTTTGGGGTTATTCACCACTTGGGGTTCGACGAATCGTTGGATGGCGTCTAGGAAAATCGATACACACAACGCTATGAGGAACACCCCATTGACTAATGCACCTAAGGTCTCTGCTCGTTGCCACTATGAATTATCGAAATATAGCGTATTAGCTTTTGCTCATTTTGCAAGTACCCAAGCGAATTCATGGAGTAGACAGATCCATCACTTACCCCGTAGGTATACACCTTCGAGCTCGTTCTCTGGTTTGCGACTTTGACAGCCCATAGCCCGACAAGCAGCGATAATACATCATTGAGCTAGGAACGGGAAGTAGAAAGGGGAACAAGTCAGAAAAAGCAGAAATATTCCAGACACATTACTCTCAAAATGCCCACATACCATATGAAAGGAATCCGCAACTAAAGCTAGCGAATGGACGGAGTAACCTGATCGATGTGAAAATCGACGCAGTCAGCAAAAAGCTCCTCGGTAACTTTCTTATACCCTGCCGGCCCCCAATACAAAAGCGCCTGTATACTCACCAACACCGAGCTCAAGGAGAAAGAAGGCGGAATCGATTATAAGGAGGAGAATCATCCGGTTGGACTTTGACATCCACATCGTTGCGGGGTTGGTGAGTCCGCGCTGCCCTCAGGGCCGCGCGAACGGGAAACGACGGGAAGAAGGGGAGAGTTGAATCAAACGGCTTGCTCTCGCAAGCTATTGAGGGAGCTGAAATGAGGCGGATATAGTATAACTGGTTTGTTGTTCGTTCCTATAGACTAGGGGCGGTTTGTTACTGCTGGAAGATGGTGAGGATGGTGTAGAGTATTTGTATCTATAAAGCGATCTCATCCTCCTGTCCACGCATTCATTAGAAACAGAAAAAGAGAATCGCAAACGAAACCAAATTAAAGATCAAGAAGGACTGTCTGCGGTGAGGAGATCTGTTTCAAAACAAAGATAACACGGCCCTCCGGAGTGACACCAGATAAATGTTGTTCGCAGTCACGACAGTGCATTTGAAGGCGGATCCTTACCGGAAAAAGGTAGACCACCTATTATATGATTGGATTATGGTTGTTCCACTGTGCCAATTAGTGACATCATCACTGAACTGTAAATTTTACCGTAATCCATCAGTGAGCGAGAGACATCACTAAGCGAGACACCTCTCACTCTGTCATACAGCAAGAACGCTCATTGTCAAGAATGTCAACCACACAATGCAAGCAGGCTTCTAATCAAGAAGAAAGACTTTGCTTAGCTATTCAAGCACTTAGTTCAAGTCAAATTTCAAGTGTACGAGCTGCGGCAAAGTTGTATGATCTTCNNAAGCCAAACCTCCACCTACAGTTGGCAGATCTTGGGTTAATCGATTTATTGACCGTCATCCTGAGCTGAAATCCAAGTTCTCCCGCAAGTATGATCACCAACGTGCCGTATGTGAGGGTTCTGAGATTATCTGTGGATGGTTTAGGCTCGTACAAAACACTATTGCAAAGTATGAGATTCTGGGCCGAGCAGCGCCGTGACATTGATGATATCTACAACTTTGATGAGACTGGGTTTCAGATGGGTATTATTGGGACTGCAAGAGTGGTCACCGGGTCTGAAAGAGCTGGGAATTCCAAGCTTGTTAAACCTGGAGATCGGGAATGGGTGGCTGTCATTGCTGGAGTCAATGCAACTGGCTGGGCCTTGCGTACGATGATTATCCTCAAGGGAAAGATGCACCAATCCTACTGGTATGAGATAGAAGGGCTACCAGACGTCTGGGTCATTGGAGTTAGTGATAATGGCTGGACAACAGAAAAGCTGGGGCTGCATTGGCTGAAGGTGTTCAACAAGGATACCCTACTC
>JAFEJD010001027.1:297-11147 GCA_018296065.1 Blastomyces percursus | reverse complement strand
GCCGATTAGAATACATCAGGTGGCAGTTTATGCTGCCACGCTGGCGCGCCTGATACCCCTAGGGAGGTTTTGTGGCCGGTGCGGTATTGCTTAGTCAGCCGCGCACGTGCCTCAAGGCCTTAAAGAAATCATCATCACAGTACTAACCGTCTTCCACTACTGCATTTGTTTCATCTCCACGATAGCTTCTCAGTCAGCTCCCTTAAACGTGCCTTTATCTGATATCGACAACGAGTACTAGAATGAGCGTTCGGAGAAGCGGACAGCAGCTCTACATCAACTGAAGGCGGTTCTCAAAGAAAAGTTTGGCAGAGAGCAGGTACCACCTCCATTTTGGGCCTTCTGTCAGGTCTCGGACGTATCCAGACTGGAAGAGATGGTCTTCATTGTGGAGCAGGCTCCCAACGCCAAAATAGCGGAACTTTGCCTGGAACCGACAATTAAGGACTGTGATTCGGCGATAGCCCGATGTGGGTTTTGCACATCCTCATACTCATAGAGAAATTCCATTTCTAAACTAAATTCCTATCAGGGCTACAAAACCTAAGTGCGATCAATACTACAAGCTCCGGTACAGATCGTTCGAGCCGTATGTCAATCTTCATAGAACTATATTGGACTTTGCTAACGGATTTTTTACAGTGCAAAAAGCGCGATCAGAACAAGTGCGTGCTTACTGGATGGGAGGAACCAGATGCTGCGCATATCTATCCACATTGCCTTATAAAAGCATCTGGGCGCGAACCAAGAGCAGTTGGGAGATTCTGGGATATCCTTGGCTTCTTTTGGGAGGAGGAACGTGTCGAACAGTGGAAAAAGGAGATATTCAGGAACCCACAGAACTTAAAAGAACCAAATGATGGTTGCTTTAACATGATCAGCCTTGATAAGCATCCACACGCTCTCTGGGGAGCTGGTCGTTTTGCACTGCGGCCCATCGAGATCTCTGCAGATCTCAAAGAACTAAAAGTTGAATTCCATTGGCAGCCGAAACCCTCGCATGAGACAGAAGAAATTGATCTTCTTACAGAGCCAACAACGTCCCGGGGTTTGTACAAGTATGGGGGACGAGGTTTGCCAGTCCCTACAGGTACCTACAAGGAAGATGGCGAACCGGAATACAGGTCTATCGCTTCAGGGGATGTGTTTTCTCTGACCACAGATGATCCTGACAAACTGCCACTGCCCAGCTGGCCCCTCCTTGAAATGCAGTGGCATTTACAGAGAATTGCAGGGATGAGTGGGGCCGCTGAAGCAAGCGAGGATTTGGATCACAATAATAAGAATGATGGTAATGATGCAAAGGAGATAACCACAAATGATCGTGATGCCACTGTACGGAGTGTTTGAGCCATTTCCGAGTGGTTACGGCTTCTACCAGAAAATGAGCAATCTACACCCCGCCCACGCCTGTCAATGCCCGTATAGGAGCCCGGTTAGCTCCCGCATAGTGACCAAGAGAGACAAGGCCAAGAGGATGCTGGTTGGCGGTTATGGCTCATTAGAGCTAGCAGATGGAGGAGGGCGAATTTCGAGAGAAGGTTGCCTCGAAAGACATAGGAAGAATTCCACCGGATGGAAGGGGGAATTTGTTCATATTGTCTGTTGATGTCTTCAGCCCCATATATGCTTGCCCAGTCAGGTTTTACTCAAGGCTGGATGAGAACATTTCTGCTGGTCCAACTATTATTGGTTGCTTCCATTGCGATTGTCCTCTTCCTCCAGGGGGCATGGCATCTGCACACTAATTGCCTTCAAACGTAGGCTCTATACCTTCTCGTAGGGACGAAAGAGGAAAATGATCAAGCGGCGCGAGGAGGCGGCTTAGAAGGTGTGAAAGCGACGATATGGCGCCTTACCCGGTTCGCGAGATACTACACTATATATAAGACATCCCCCCATGACACGGTATACCTAGGTAGGTATTCATAACTCAGTTGACAAATTCTTGAAACTCAGGTAAATAATAAACTAGCAAATCCTGTCGAAAATAGAAAGAGATTGTAGCTAAAAGAACACTCTTTTCTGAGGCATCGGCTGATGAATAATATGTATCCCTCTTTACAGAGAATTAGCTATACCAAGGGGTTCTTACCAACGATGCTGGGTAATAATTTCACCTATGCCCATCACTAGAGGAGAGGAGGACTCAGGGATAAAATCGAGGTACTCTTCCTATACTCGTAAAAAGCCACTCGCTTGGAGGTCTAGCTTTTGCCCCTTTGCCCCCGGAAATTTGATCTGAAGATCGAGGCAGGGATGCATTTGAAGGGGATTTTCCGATGTCCCTGTTCCCGCCACTCGCCACTGCATCTGTATTTGGAGTTTACGGAGTTCTATTGCTTTCAAATCAAAGAATATCTCCTTAGGAGGCTCCATCTGGCCTTATTGAGGCCGTGCAGTGTGCGTTGCGCGCGTGTGTGCGTGCCTTGTGTCAGTCGAATGCTACTACTATACAATAATACTCAGCAGTTTTTTGTTCCCAGCACACCACATACGGGCCGCATCCATCTTTCAGTCAGCAGGTAATTCCACAGAACCGTCCATGTATTCTTTACTATTATTCAACAGGTGGTATGTAGCTAATAATAACAAGTGCAGGACACAACATATGAGGGTTTTTCAGCACTCCACGGTCCACATAGAGAACTTCGTACAAAGGTCAACAAGTACGAGCACAGGCAACGCCCAGATTTCTCTTCCGGCGGAATAATATAGTCATCGCAGCTCCGTCAGTTCATGTTGGTTATTTCGTTAGGCGAGTCCACACTTGGCCCTGCGATGACGGCGAATTGCGGGTGCCAGAGCCATTCTAACCCTACAAGCTGAGCGGATTATTTGTTGAGGATTGCTTGGCATCAGCTTGACCTTACTTTTTCAGCCGGATAGTGCTTTTGTTCCTGTAGTTCGACCGGGTTTTATTCGTGTGCATTTCGGAAGGGAAAGGAACAAAAACAAGGCCAACGACGAAAAGTGTTGTATTTGACTAGAAACAGTCATTTTTTCCCAAGAATTTTGGAGACAGAGGAAACAAGCGGAGCCCGGGGACTTCTCGTCAGCGCCGGGAATCGACCGACGATGGTGCTGATTATTTTTAAGATCGTTCGTTAGTGGGCTTGCTTTTGCTGTTTGTGGGGGAGTGGCCGAACCGGGGTCTTTTTTTGCTGCCAAATTGGGCTTTCTTTCACCGTAAGAAGTATTCAGCTGCGGCAAGACATGCATTCTTGGAAATTCGCGTTGAGACAGTGCCGTAACAACTAGGAATGCACCGATGAGTACCGCTCTATTTTAATAAAAAGTTTAACAAATGAGCAGGAAGCATCTGTAGGCGCTTATTAAGGCGGCTAGGGACGTGTTCGGTTGCACGTTCAATTCTGGATATATAACCTGCACGCGAAAAGTGGATATTAGCGTAATGCCGGGGGTGATGATGGTGGTGGAATCTGTCTGCCCCACTACTATGAGATGAGGTTAATACCATGTCTACATAGTATTGACCTGGCAGGATATACAGCTTTGTACCTAGGTACACTACTCTCCTTGCCTAATTCAGTTACAAACCCCTACATTTCAGTCTAAATACATAATTTAATCCTGTGTAAGTGATAAAATAGAGATATAAGGATGGCACTGAACATAAGGCCTTTTCATGCAGACAATGTTGGAAAAGAGTGTGTAAGGTCTTTATACAAGATTATACAGAGTTGAACATGCAACTGAACAATGTTTTTCACGAGCTGTTAGGGCTTTGCCGAATAGGGTCTGGCGTGTCGCTGCCTGTGTTCGAGAATATATCATATGTATGATGACGTCAATTGAGTTCCTCAGACTTCAGCGATACATTCCATATTCACCCGCCTTGGGATACTGAGATACTTACAGCGGAATACTGATAGCGGCTGCATCTCTCAAATCTGTGGATGCAGATTTATACGAAACTGTGGGTGATTCTCTCGTCATGTCCCCCTTTCCCACAGCTTTATGCGGCTGAGTTTCTAGAAGAGAACCTCCTGTTTTCGGCTTTCCATCGCCAGAGACCGCACGGAGAGTATGCAGCCAGAGAATCATATATGCACTGGCCTTCTTTTCGCTATACGCAACGATCAGCTATCAAATGCTGCTGAATACCTTCTTTCCAATGTCTTCAAGAAGGCACCATTCGAACTTGCTGGAATCGATAGTCTGTGTCTAGTTGACCGTTGGGATTTTGTATCAACCCAGCAAAATGAAGATTGCTCGTAGAGCCCCAACCAAGAGGTCAATTGGATGCTAGAATTGCTAGCGTATTGCTCATCATCGCTAGGTACACGATTTGGTCACAGATGGACGATAAGGAAGGGCGTTTTTGCGCAGAGACCGGATTCCATCCATGTGAAGCTAGCTCCTTTCGACAAGGCGTCAACCAACATCCACTATCACTTTATCATTTCCCATGAAGTTCATTGCAAGTCTGCTAGCGTCTATAAAGTTGTGGGAGAAATCCCCGAGCCAATGCTAGCGGCTGAATTGTTGTTAGAACCCTTTCTCTTGCTCGTAGCTACTATCTATGGATCCTGAAAGAAATATTATTATCATCAATGTCATCCCCCGGTTGCTATTGTGTGAAAACCTTACAATATCATGAGGTTTACTCCGCGCGGTCCTCTGCGCCGAATTCGATTTTTGGGATAAAACTATGCACATGGTACCTGGAGCAGAAGATCGACTCACTGGCACATACAGGTCGAAAAGATTCTGGACTCACAGAATCAACATTTCTCCTAGCCTTAGTGATAAGAGCAGGGGCTAAAAATCGAAGACGACTGCGTGCAAGAAAATTCGAACAAGTTATATCAACATGTATCTCATTCAACTTCTCTGTGATAAATGATGAATCCTGTTGATTTCGACAAATTTAAAAATCCCGTGACATCGCAAGTTTCCTTGCAGTCGTGGAATGACCATAGTTGGGAGAATGAAGATATTCTGGCCCATCCATACGGAACATAGTTATCTCATGGGAAAACAGATATGGATTCCGGCAGTGGGATAATAAATATACCTATGGACGCTCCCCACCCGATTTAACGGAGCTTTTGACTTGAGTTAGGAGCTTGGCAGGCTCTCCAATCAAGTGTTCCTTATTTGTCAAGAAGCATGATAGAATTGAGTCTTTGTTAACGACCTCGGCAAATAGTTACTGTACAGACTCCGGAGTAGATACAAAGAAATTAGTTACGTACGGGATACATAGTGCTTGATAGGAGTGAGAATCGTAACTTTCTGATTGCCTTTATTTTTCTAATACTGAAGTAAATCAGGAAGGCTAAAACAGCGTTGTACGCAGCGTAAGCGGAGTGCGCTGAGTGGCTGCATCGTCCCCGACTGACAAAGAGCGTCCTGGTAACTTAGTTAACGTACGTTAACTAACTATAATGATGCCATACCATACCATACATACAAGATACATCATATTACATATTACATACTCCCAGCCCAGCCCGCATCCACAAACCACAAGTTTATTATGCTTTCTGCTTAGTTTATTCTTCTTCATCCTCTTATTATTATTATCGACCTCCATCGTCACCCTCTATGGCACCCGCTCTATTGTCTTGTTCCGTTACAATCACTCCCCCATTATGTCGTTGGTGCTCACCTACCTCACCCTCCCCTCGATGACGGAATCCGCGGTGCAGCGCGGCCTTTGAGTTCAATAGTTCGTTGTCCACTATCCGCTCTGGCGGCTCTTCTTCCTTTGCTTCCGCCCGCTCCGTTTACCGGCCATATTTCTATAATAAACCCCCTACCTTCGACCGACTCTCCTTCTCGCGGGCTATAATTACCCTTCTCCCTTCATCTCTCAACTACTCTTCGCCTTCAACTAGCACACAAAGACCTTGCCACCCCCGCTCCCACACTCGATATCTGCGTTCGTATGCTCCCTGTCGCACGCCAGCGTCGCCCCACTCACTCCGTGCTCCCGGGTCGTGTGAGCTTTTGCCCGGATTCTTGCCTGGAGCTCTCCCGCTGCGCCCATTCCTGTGACACGCTGGAGGCTGCGATATTATTGTATAAGGCGTCTTATTACTATTGGTAATTGTAGGAATACCTTCGGGGGACTTGCATTCTTTGCTTTGGGACAGAAAAAAGTGGTTGCGTATTGTCCAACAGTCTGCGAAATGGAAAAAGTTGACACTGTTGATGTGAGCTGGTTGCATCATTCTCAAAAAGGTACATTTTCTTCCTTCGCTGGAAACCGTGATATCGGTGAATTTGCTCGTTTTTTAAGTTGTCTTCTGCCTCATCACATCTTTTTACCTCCTTCCATTATGTTGGGAGCTAATACAGGCGATGGAAT
Source organism: Blastomyces percursus (assembly GCA_018296065.1). Classification (NCBI taxonomy): domain Eukaryota; kingdom Fungi; phylum Ascomycota; class Eurotiomycetes; order Onygenales; family Ajellomycetaceae; genus Blastomyces; species Blastomyces percursus. Next base: position 4,807 of record JAFEJD010001027.1, on the reverse strand, counting down.
TTACGTTGAATAACCCTAACTTGATTTACTATTAGACAATCTTGTTCGAACCAAATCTCTGCCTTCAGTTCCTATAAACTCCTCCCACATGATAACGCCAGAGCCACCGATTCTTGCCAGTTCGCTCCCAACAGAAAATCACGAACCCGCCAATGGCGTTTCGTCCACAGGAGTACCCAGGTCGTTAACTCCTCCAGTGATGAACCAGCGGCAGACACCGACAAAGCAGAGGAAGGGGCCGCCCTCGAATGTGGTAGAGCAGAGTGAATGTACGCCTTCGCCGGCACCGACAACTTTGACTTCTAATGGAACTATAGCCAAATCATCCAGCGCAAAACAACCTACAACCGGTCGGCGCAATTCTTGGATATCCAGTTTAAGCCAGAAATTATCCTCGAGCGGTTCGGTTCCTCCGACGCAAAGCAATACGAAAGATGCCAATGCGAAGCAACCGGCTCAAAGTCCTCGGACAGAACTCCACAACCCGTTTGGCGCATCCTTCTCTCCCAAGGAAAAGACAGACAAGCAAGATGATGCCCCGACTCCCTTCGATTCTCGCTCTCCAAAGAGCCATCCTTCCTTCTTTCATAATGCTCTCCGCAAACTCTCATCGTCCTCTTCGTCCGTCGGTGGCGGGTTAGGTAAGATAGTGACACAAGAAGTGATTCCCGAAAGGCGGGTTATGAACGTCGATCAGCATCGCGATAGGTGCAAGATCGCTGAACTGAACCAGGCTAAGCTCCGGCGTGTTGCGTTTTGTGTTGATGTGGAAATTGCGGGGACTTCCCGCCGGTCTGAATCCGAAGAGGAAGCTACGCCGCAACAGCCTACGCAGCCTACGCAGCCAACGTCGCACCGGCCACCGCAGGCGGGCCTTGCGAAGAAAAAATCCACAGTGGTCGATCAAATCAGAGTTTTCAAGAGACAAGACTCTAAGACCGCCGTGGAGAAGGCTGAGAACACGGCCGTAAAACCACCACAACCGGGTGCTAACGGGGGACCTACCGAGGCCGCTACAAGTACAGCTGCTGGCGAAACGACACTGTCTGAGCCCCCTAAGGAAAACGAAAAGCCCGCTGGTACCAAAGAGCAAACAAGAAAGCAGGAGAAGAAGAAGAGGTCGGAAGAAGAGCGAAAAGAGCGCAAGGAGAGAAAAAGAAGGCAGGCCGAGGCGAACGGGACGGTTCCACTTCAGTTTACCCGTGACAAAGTATGGTCTTCTCTCCGTCCCACGCGAGGTCAGGATCAACCGACGACTGACCCTGTGCGAATATACCGCCGTTGCTGTCAACTACGGGAAACTGGGGTTTTGAAGAAGGTAGTTGAACAGATCTCTTCACCATCGTCGGGCCTTGCAGAGTCTCCTGGGACTGTTGCTGTTCTAGATCTCAGTGGCCTTTGCATGACCCTCCCTGATATTGTTACCTTCGCCGACTGGCTTGCTATCGTTCCGGTCCGCAAGCTAATATTACAAAATTGTGGCCTCACTGATGAAGCGGTGCGGGTGATTCTATCTGGGCTGTTGTCCACAAAGACTATCGAACAATCAAGGTTACGGAGAAGAAATAGCAGGAAACACAGCGCCGATGCATCCCAGAGGGGAGAGAGAGCGGGCGTAATAGAAAAATTGTCTGTGAAGAATAATCCCAAGATCGGCCACGATGGATGGCGGCACATCGCGCTCTTCATTCATATGTCAAGATCCCTCATCGGAATCGACTTGTCTGGAATCCCTTTCCCGCAAACTCCGGCCTCCACAACTAGGCCAACTAGCCCCTTGACAAAATCTAGCAAACAGCCTGCGGCAGTATCTACTGTTTTCGCGAAGGCATTGTCTGAGCGACTTGCGGGAAACCACTTGGAAGAGCTAGTAATCAGCGAATGTTATCCATCTTCAGAAGATCTTTCCAAGATTTGCGATGCGGCGACGGCTGTCGAGTTGCGAAGGTTGGGAGTTGCACACAATAACATGACGGCGGAAGGATTGGGACATGTCATCCGCTATTTGCAGGCTGGTTACTGCGAAGGACTTGACTTGGGAGGAAACAATCTGGGTGACCATCTGGGGCCGCTGTCTTCCGCCATTCAAAAAGCGAAGGACCATCCGCTCAGTGCTCTAAGCCTGGCGGATTGTTCATTAACGCCAAAACCTCTATGCTCTCTCCTCCAAGCGTTGACCTGTTTGCCTAATTTCCGATTTATCGACCTGTCCCATAACCCGAACCTTTTTGCAAGTCAGCCGGACTCGCTAGCGGCGTTACGACGCTATCTTCCACAAATGGCCGAGTTGAAACGAATACACTTGGCGGATGTCAGCCTCTCACCGGATCATGCCATAGCTCTTGCGGAGATTTTACCTGATTGCCGTCGGCTCTGTCACATTAACATTTTGGAGAATCCCGCTATTGCCGCTTTGGCTTCAGCCAAAGACGCACCTGCCCAGGAAGAAGCTTGCGCATTGTATGCGTCGTTGATGACAGCCGTTCGCATCTCACGTACCCTCATCGCAGTAGATATTGACATCCCGACCGCAGACAATAACGAAGTCGTCAAGGCCCTTGCATCACAAATTGTGGCTTACTCTCTTCGGAACCTCGAGCGTGGCGAGCTTGTGGAGGAGCTTTCTGATGGTACAACGCCGGAAGAGTACCCCGTTCCCGTCCCCGATATCCTTGTGCATATTGTTGGAAATGTGGATGATGAAGGAGATGATCCCGTGAAGCTGGCTCCGGATGAAGACTATGTTATTGGCGGTACTGGGCTAGTAAAGGCTCTTGGTGTGTGCCTTGGTAATGCCGACCGCCATTCCCTAGAGGTTTTGGGCGATGTAACTCCCCCTCCCAGCGGCGCTTCTACGCCGCTTCGGCGCGCTAGCAGTGTTGGAAATAAGAAGCCGCGGGACATGTCGAAGAACCTTCTCAATTCTGCACGGAGAATACGTGTGCGATTACAACCGGTTCTTGTCAGGGAAGACAGGGCCGGTAATGAATCGAATTATCGTAAGTATTATTTTTTGTCTTTTTATGCTTGATTTTCACTTCGTGTATTCACACGACCATAACTTACCATTATATTTCTCTAGGACGATTACAATTCCTTGATTTTACACTACAAAGGATGATCCAGCGGTTCGAAGATGAATTCCCAGATACCCGCCTTTCCATCAAATCAGACACAAGAAACACCCTTCCTCAGCGAACCCCGTCCCAATCATCCGCGGGCGATTCTGCAGAACAGTCTAAACTAGATGATTCCGCGAGCCTGGACGCGACTCGATTAAGCCAAAGTCCAGATCAAGATCAATATCCAGACGCAACAATCGACGACGAAGACGGAGACCGTTACGCCATCCGCTTATCCCGCACCAGCTCAAACACATCCCTCCACTCCAAAGCGCTTACCTTCGAAGAAGGCAGGGTCCACCGTTTCCAACAGCATGTGCGTCGGGATATCCTTAGTACTGATCTCGAGGCTGAGCCGGATACCCCCTCCCAAGGACCCGACGAGACGCAGATCCACGCCTTACGTGAAAAGCTCGAGCGTCTCCGAAGTAGTGAGATGCAGTCTCGCATCGAGCTTGTGGGACCTGACAAGGCGCTTGAAGAGTTGGGGGCGAATATGGAAGAGTTAATTGCGCTGCGCGAACGGGATCCGGAGTCGTTTGAAAGCTTCAAGGCGAGCCAGATTGCCGCGCAGATCAATGCCGGGCTGGTGGGAGAAGGGCAGGGAGAAGGGGAACGAGAGGGAAGTGAACAACGCCCTCCTTGAATCCGATTAACCCCACAGTAAGCCTGCTTTTACTGGGGAGGGGGAGGGGCGGGAAAATCAAATTAAACTTTCTCTGCCGCAAATATCACGCAAGGCTACTTCACATCCCTTTGTCCCAATTTTCCGATTTTGTGTGTTGATACTTTTATTTTATTCATTGTGAAATGTTTACGAAAACTCTTGCATATCACCTATACATTTGCCCTCTACGTGTGAAATTGGTCTGCACTAAGGTTTTGAGGATAACGAAACAAAGAAATCAGCCCTGGAGGCTTTTTTCCTTTTTTCGTTTTTATTCTCACTACTGCTGACCGTTTCTGCGGAATGCCACTCTTTGTATATATATATATATATATATACGACGTGCGTATATGCACCCACCTACAAGCTCATACGTCTGTACTGTTTTCTTTCATTCCGTGATACATTCGTATACATGCCTTGAACCTCGCATTTTCTTGACTCGCATTATAATTCCCCTTTTTGAGAGCAAAGGCAACCTTATGCATTATTCTTCACACTTAGCACCAGGAGCACAGCGAGAAAAATGACGACCTTAGTTTTATTTAAATTTATTTATATATTTAATATATTTTATTCCATTTATCTGAACAAAGGAAATCAGTTGAATATAGGGTTTGACCGAGCAGCCCATGAGCCCTGTACAGTGAGATATCTCAATTATAGATTTAATACCTCAATTTTCAAACTCGAAAACCCGGTTTACCCCATCAAAATCTAC
>JAFEJD010001026.1:0-16460 GCA_018296065.1 Blastomyces percursus | reverse complement strand
GTCTGCTTAATCGATATAATGGTTTGCAAGCCTCTTTGTAATATATATATATATGGGAGAAGAGGGTGCAATTCAACAGAATGGCCCTTGGGCCCCTAACCTAATTATTCTGCGGACTCAATAAACTCATCGAACCACCTCTCTTCTTTTGCCTTTCGAAGGGAATGTCTTCCCGTGCATAGGAACTACGTATAGCAAGGTGCTGCTTATCACTCTGCTCACCCCAGTCCGATTGTCGTTGACTGGGACTCTCAATATCCCCAAACCCCGGTAATCCAAATATAATGAAAACCAAACTAGATCTCGTTCATATAATGGTTCAAATTACCCAATTTTTAATTCTCGGAAAATATCAGGGGCCGAAACCATAACTCAATTTCTGTCCAACGAGTAACCATACATCAAACGCTCTTTGTATAATCGCGCCGTCACTCTGTCGAGTTACCCTTTCTACTATCCTACGTAAGTAATCTATTAACAGCATGCAAATTATGCACATCTCTAGAACCCACTTTTCAGTACACAATACAGTACAGGATGTTGAACGGTGGAGCAGTCGATAAATAGGAGGCGTGCGCTCTACGCAGCGTACTCAGCTTTGTATCCCAAAAACCAAGTTTATGTTAGAAACAGCAACCATCCGCACCAGTCACAGCAAAGAGTGAAAGGTCGATCCGACGCAACTAGTTCCGATTAGCTGTCGGGTGTCAAGTGTCACCTCCGTGCCCGATGATCTTCCACTTTGCATGTACGCTGACTGAGGGGAACCGAAGTAGACCGCTTGTTCATCAAATCCCACTCAAGCACGGGGAACGAGGAAGTGCAAAATGAGATAGAGCCGCATAGCACACTCCATAGTAGCTGGTAGGACAATAAGCTGATGGAAAAGCGTGGTGGCTGGATGATGAAAAAAGTTGCTGAAAAGGGGTAGCCATGTGCACTTACCGCCAGACTCATACTCTGTACTTCTAGGTCGATCGATTTTCGGAGAAAAGTGTTTGGCTTAGACGTCAATGGAAGTTGGGGATTTCTCAGCCAAGTTCTGCCCGTGTAGAAATGGAAAATGCATGCGCTGTCTGTAGACCTCATTTCCGCATTTCAGTTGCGAGCTGGTAACTCGCGCTGGCAGGCACCGAATAGTAGGACTCGAAAAGAGGGATTGGGGAAAGAAAAATAAAGAGAAAAATATAAAAGGTATTGGTCGAGGAGTTGCTATTTTGTTCGCAGTAATCATCCAATAAAAAACAATATGATCCCCACACATTTGCCAGTCGAGATTCCAATAATGGTGGTTTCTGGTCCAGCCATTTCCATGAATTCTCTTACTATTTTCACGCAACCGCGCATAGGCATGCATGCACAGTACAGCTCTCATCGGAAACCGGAGACCTGTCAAACCCATCAATCAAGAAAGGGATAGTTTCTAATATTGGTCGGGCCGGGTCCCATACCTTTGGTAAGTCCGCTCCCGAGCGGAATACCGAGTAAGTCCGAATTTCAATAGGTCAAACCGTCCAGTGGAACGATATGCCGCATTTTTTTTTCTTTTGTTGTCTTCTTTCTAAAGGGGACTTTCTGTTTCCTTGGTTTATCCTGTGTTGGTCAACATGGACGTCCAGCTTGTCTCTGAGGGTGCAGCACTAACGCATCGACGGTGAACAGGCAAATTCTCTCTAGTTAACTTTTTCAATTCCCACAATTCTCGAATTGTGTCTTAAGTTCTTCGCAAAAGCGTCACGGCTTTCCCCAAGCCTGTTCCAGTCCCCTAAAGGGTGCAGCACAAAATGGTCTATGCAAGAAATCTTCTGAAGTGCCCTGTGTGTGCCACAGGTTATCGGGGTCCTGGGGAAATCCTAGATGTAGATCATTTATGGCGCTCATGTAAGGATGGTTCGCTGGCTGGCTAGATTTCGTTAACTCCGACGAGGCATGGGCAAGTTCCATTTTCACACTTATCTCTCCTCTTGGTTGCTGAACTAGATATTGAGGACGATGGACTGCGGTTTACCGAAATGAACAGCGTATGTCCACTTTCCAGTGATCAACCGTCATGGTAGAGTAGATTCGCGGACTAAATGTCAGGAGATCTGCCAGGGAGCTCTCCTAAAATACTTAAAAAGCATCTCTGGGAGGTCCGGTTGGCTTGGCGGTATTCTCCGGAAGACATGCCAGCGGCTTTGAGAGTCCAAATTGAATCTCAAACACTTGAGCCGGGATCCATACCACAGGCGATAACATTTGGCAAAAAGAACGACTAGCGTTTCCCTCATTTGGAGTGTATGTTGATATCAGTTCTTTTCTCTCGGACTGTTTCGAACCACGCTAACTGGTTGACGTTGCCACCGTAGCAGATCACCAATTTTCCAGATTTCACATAGGACCCGATGGCACGAAAGTATTCCTGCTCGCAGAAGAGAAGCGACTGCGAAATACCCTGTAGGATCATCAGATAAGAGACAAAATAGCCATCTGCAAAGTCAGTAAAGTTTATATATATATAGAAAAAGCAAGAATCATTGAAATAAGAACACAATGCGGTGCGGGCGGTTTCTCAACGTGACTTGAGTGTTCAGCAGGTGGTAGTCACTGATTCTGATTCTTATGAGATATAGTTGTAGAATGACTGTCGCACCCTGCTTATAGATCGGGGCGGATTGCGACTAACAAGCGCTTAACTATTACAGTACTCCCATTTATCGTAGGTAAGTTAGTTACTTGCGGGTTCGTGATGACTAAAAAAGGAGCGGTCGGGAGCAATAGAATCAAAACAATGCCAATTAAATAATTGGGAAGTAGTCGGATTTTCCATACGCACCCAGAAGATGTTACCCAGAAGACGTTCAATGCACGTATATTTGCTCTTTGGGACACAATAGAAAGTATACGTTCGAGGGAGACACTGAATAGTGTTATCCTCAGAAATATCAAGTCAACGGGCAATAATACGAAGTGGATGATCAGCTCGGTATTTTAAACCTCTAAATCTGGTTCCTTTCCGAACAACTAGTCAAAGATTGAGGCCTAGGCGACCATGAAGGTTAACCAGCTTAAAAATATTGGTCCTATTTGTGAACTAGTTTTTGTGAAGTTGGGTCGCTGAGCAAAGCGTGCACAACTCGACACTGGGTACTCCATGCTCTGTAAGTCAAGAATAATAAATACGATGGACCGCGCGTCCACCTGAAGGTTCTCAAAGCACTATTGCTTTTCTTCGAGCTACAGCAATATCTCACAGTAGGTTTAAAGTCAAACTCACAAGCCCTCTCATAAAATATCCCCTTTTCTTCGCCAATGGCAAGACATACCCCAATTTTGCGGCCGAAGCTCGAAGATAAAAGAAAAAGATGCTCGACCAGTGGAAGGACAAGAAAAAGGAATCTCCAACCTTGATCACACCAGCAGAAGAAATATGATATTCTACAGACCAGTGCCTACGCAACCAATCGGTGACCCAAATGTATTCTCGGCGCGTCAAGTTGTGATAGGGGCGGGAAAATTCCGCTCCGCTGCATTCATTGTTTTTCTCTTTTTTCCCTTTCCGTCACATTGCGGTAACTATCGATTTCGGTCAACTTTGCCTCTTATCAAAGGACACACGTCGTGCTATTTCTTATCCATTAGATTTTGACTAGTCACGTGATTCAATCGGAGGACATTTCATGATATGCAATGCGTGAGGTACGCGTTCGAATTCTTATGAGCCGCCCTTGATCCGAAGAACGATAGCTCTCAATTATGACGTCAAGTGGTGCGAAAAACAACGGGAGGTTGAGTCGATATACTAAGATCCCGAAGTTCGATATGTGAGGCTGTGGAATGCTAGGACTTCAGACCATTCGAACAGCTTACTCCATTTTATGCAAAAGTTGCCGTTCATCAGAAACAGGGTACAGAAGGAAATTCGGCGGAGTGGGGGTAGCACTCACAGCGCCATTCCTTGGCCGTGGGTTCAGGAAGATGTAAACCCCTAGCTCTACTAAGGGAAAAGAAAACATACACAAGAATGGCGATATGTATGGTTCCGGTTCGGCTGCGTACAATTTCCACAACTGTGTTTTTTATATGCGGACCGCTTGGCTGCTTCTTCAATCAAGCCTGACCCATTTCTTGGTTTCTCACCAATCCACGGTTCACGGAAGAGTAATGGAAGACAGCCGGAGCTGGTCCATTCCACGGAGAGTACAATCGCTCCATAATAAAATTGTCGACACGATGGATGAGTGAATGGAATTGAATTTTTAGCAAAAATGCTATAAAGTAAAATTATTCAATTGATTGTGATGCGTGTTATGATAGTTCCCCTTGGGAGGTCTTCGAATGAAGTGATACCTCTGCCTATTTTATCGATGACTGACACGAGACTAATATATTGTTAAGCTGTTAATCCGGGTGTAGCAACGTCCAAAGGCAAGAGGTTAGCGCGAAAGTGAGCTGACATACAAATGAATAGCTAGATATCTTAAGCTATCTTAGAAGAAGCCAGCACAAGCGAGCCGGGTTTGATAGCTGGAGAACGATTGAGCAGGAGCAGCCCTCAATCGACGACATTGTCAACAAAGGATCTGCGGAGGATCGACATGACAAAGTCTAAACGGCGTGCTAGGCGCAGCTCACCAATCTGACATATCGAATCCGCGCCCACGGGTCGATCGATCAGGGCTCTCAGGTTATGAATGTCTCTACGGACGTAACGGACACCGAGACGTTCAGAAGAGATGATGTATTTCTAGGCATCTGGCCAGGCCGGACTACAACAATAGATAGGGATGAATGAACAAAAATGAATTCTCGGAAGTGGGAAGCATGCAAGTATGAAAACCTACTTCAATGCTTTGACTTGGCCTTTAAAACATACCGGATAAGCGCATGCCATTCCAGACAAGGGCTGTAACATACAAATACGAACGTAACCAAGCACTGGAGGAATCGTTGTCCAAAAGTTCCTCCTGTTCATGTTTCCGCCACGAATAAATGCGCGCTTGCCTGGCTGGAGCAACCCCGCTGCTAGTTTCAGTTTTGCATTTCAGCAACATACGGCTTCTTCAAATGCCTCCATCGGCTGACAAATAAGCAGTCAGGTGAGCTGAGCTGAGCTTGCAAATGTACCGTACCACACGGACCGGATTGCAAGGGAATTTGTGGACAGCTATTGTGTATGCGCAGGCTTGGCTTTTTTTCTACACCTTTTGCTTTGAGATGGTGGAACAATATTTCTGGCGGGTGGGTGATAATAATGTCCAGGCGGATGGCATGAACTTTTCTTTTCTTTTCTTTTCCTGTTTTTTTTTCAAGTATATCCTCTCATGATAAAGTTTGTGAGGATCGCCTGGAGAGAGCTCTAGACACAGGGTACAACTAGGCTTAGCTTTTTCCTCTTTCCTTTTAGATGACCGATTGAACCATTCTTGTAACCGCTCGGAATACCCCGAGCTTGGCTGGTCGCAAATATTTTTCAAACAGCATGAGGGCAGCTGGCGGTCCCAACCGCCCCTGAGTAGCCTAACCCTCCGCGCAGATTGCTTGTGCTGGCTTGACGATTGAAAGATGCCTTGGCAACACTCCATGGCTGCGCCATAGCCATTGCCTTGGTTGCTGCTGCTCGACTTATTCGTGCTTGACCGGATTTTCGCTGCATGAGCGTGCTCGCCTTGCATTGTACATGTACATGTCAATCCCATAGCCAATAGCCGTTTGCGAGTGAACCAAATTGTGTCGACTCGCCTCTCAAAAACAGCAGCCGAGGACAGTTTCTGCTCCCGAGATTTGCGCCATAATTCATCATCCCGTTTCAGAAAATATGCGGCAGCTGAGCAGAGGCCAGTGCAGTGATGGTAATTGACTCGTTTGTTCCATGCCCCCTCCTGTCAGAGCGCCATATCGCTAGCCCCAAACCTTGGTACACTACCAGTTTTGCTTATTCCTGTAGCCAACCGTGGTAAGCCAGTAGCCATTATTAGTCCGCGAATCGCAGCATGACGGACGGCATTGGAGGGGATATTGTTTGCGGTGATTATTGAATGGGGGATGCGAGGAGGAATGTGAGCCCTGTGTGTGGTGTGGTTGGTGTTGGTCCGTCATTCATTCCGTCCCGCCTTCCGCGGGTTGCTGAATAAGCCGCGCTTCGGGATCTCGCTGGCTGAACCAAAGAGCTCATTCACCCCCTCTGCCATACNNCAAGCCCCTCCAACAGAACCTCACCCAACTCGCGAGTTCGCAAAGTTCTCAACAACCACCCTTCACGGCCTCAACCTTCGTGCAAACGATCTATTGCTTCAATGCTGGTCCTGCCCTGCCACTAAGCCATGCAGGTCCTATTCGTTGCCGTTGTCTGATCACTCCTGTTCCAAAAAAGATCCCGTTCCGAAGCCATGGCAATACTCTGAATCTGGATAGGAAAGTTGATATACCCCTTCACTAGACACGAGGGGCTTCTGCTGGCTATTGTCCAGCTCGCCAGGTTAGCGCTCAATACCATAATACATAAACGGACCCTTCTCCTTCTCATAATATTAAGGCAGAACAAGCTCCTGCTACTATCAATCGACGTGAGTCTTTTAGATCTTTTTCTCTTTCTGCTTCGTCTGCTACTGCTGTCAACTTTGCTGTATCTGTACGCATTGACTCGTGTTTTCCAAATGTATTTTAGTCATTCTCTTATTTGACTCTATTTATTTAATTTTTAATCGCTTTCTGTTTCCTTTGTGTTCTTTCTCTCGAAAATTGTGGCCATCTGCCGCCTGTGAGCACCAAGAAACGTCGATTGCCAGGGCTCTTTTTTTTTTAAATTATTATTATTATCATTATTATCATTATCATTATTATTATTATTTTTCAACATGCAGTCCCAGCCAGTTGCGCCGGTCTCATTCAGCCTCGCTTACCGTCAGCTTTACCCTTCCTCAGAATCTGCGGAAGCAGCATATAACCACCAAACATATCGGACAGCTCCTGTATACCGAAATATATTTCGCGCCTCATATCTAGATAGTTTCCACCAAGCACCGCACTACAACGTGACTATGGACACCATTCCCCCATCAAGTAACATGGCAGACCCAGATCATATGGCTGAGTTTCAAAAGCTTTCCAATCATTATGAACCGGATCTACAGGTGAGGAGCGCAGCTTTACCTTTTTTAAACCTAATAGCTAATCGGCTGGCACTCGGCTGGCACAGGGACCTTTGGTGGGTCTGAAGCAATCGAGCAGTATGATAACGTCCGAATACGCAAACGCAGATCCTATATACGTCGCAAAGACCACTGTATGTTTTTTTTTAGAAAATTGCTCATGACCTAAGAGAGATAGGGTATATCTTGAAAAACATAAGGCTGACCAAGGGTAATTAGGCGCTTTCTCATACTCATTCTCATTATCGTATAATGAAAGGAGATGGAAATTGCGGGTGGAGAGGTGAGCGACTCAAAACGGCCCTTCTTAGGCATCTTGTGCTTCCGAGACTTATACCGCGCTAGCTGTTGCCTTCGGATATTTTGAGACGTTATTCAACCTACGCGATACTGCAAAACTAGAACAGGAGTTGGCACGGGTCAAATCCTTGAACGAATCACTGGACTCTATTGGATGCCAAAAGTACATTTACGAGATGTTCGTTGAAGTCACGGAGGATGTCTTTGGCCAAATATCGGGAGCGATTGCGGAAGGATCCTATGACGATAGTTTCCTCCTTGACGCATTTAATGATGAATCCAAATCTTCCGCTATCATCACACATTTTAGGGTGAGATGGCACGAATCCCAATCTAGATATATTGTAAACATTTGGCTTAACAAATTACTACTGACTAGTTAATGACGAGTGCGTGGATGAAAAACAATCCCGACCGCTATGCAGGCTTCCTTAGGACGACTGTTGATGACTATCGCACAAAGACAATCGAACCCGGTAAAACCGAAATCGATGAAATAGGCATTCACGGGCTGTTCGACGGAGTCATTGAGGGGTCTGGCTTTGCTATCGAGATTCTCTACCTTGATAGGAGCGAAGGAACAGAAGTCACCCCGCATTTGCTCTCGCCCGATAACCCCATCGCAACAATTAGGCTTCTTTATCGCCCGTAAGAACTTCATCCTATGTCGCTCCGTATCTTGAAATAATAACATATGGCTGAAATACTCCATAGTGGTCACTACGATCTCCTATATCAAACCAACCAGGCAGTTCACGACCAGGGGATTACATCGGTTAACTTCCAATATGCCATGAGCTCTGACTATATGCCCTGGTACTCGAGTACCTTGCCGTTTGATCTGAACCCAGTTTTGATGTCCATCCCGAGCCTTCCGCTCGATACCACCAGTATTTCATCACCAATTCCCGCTAGCCAGCCGTACACCTTTCCCGAAAGGCAAATTGATTCCAATATTCGACCCCAAATGATTCCCCAGTCTCCGCCAGCTCCGGCACAACTTTCTCCAATTTTGAGCTTTCCTGTGAGCCCAGTTTCTACGCCGGATAAATCCACGGAGCTCCAGATCAGGATGAATCCATTAGTGTGCGAGCCAATGAATACGCTTCCGCTGCCCTCTGTACCTGTTAGCAAGTAAGTGAAACCTTACGAATGTCGTACATGATTGATCCTACGTTCTCAAAATTTACCCTTGTGTACTGACCACCCCTGTAGCTCCCCCAGTAATCTTGCACACTTCCACCATCCCGATTTCCAACCATCCCAATGGGACCCGAACGAAGAATATAAATAACATAACTGGAACTGCTGCCTCTACTCATGTGGCAATAGCTTGGGCATGATGAGAAACGACCCTTTGCATCATATTAACCACCCTAGAACCTTTGTCCCATTTTCAAACTTATTTCACGCTGTCTTTAAACTTGAGCAATATGGCGTTCCCATGGGGGAGGGCACTAGTTGAAGTTCCAATGCCTCCAGAGCCCCTGTTTGTCTTTCGATCCTATCCATTTGTTCTAAGAGCTTATGACATGTTATTAGCGGCGGTTTGCATTTTCTTAGTGTCATACCTACATGTGCCTGTTTTAAAAAAGCAGTTTGACATTTGAATTCGACTCGTTCATATACTCCACCTTAGAGGCTAGTGGAGGGATACAGCAAAGACGTGTTAATTGTATTGGGCTTTCCGATGTTCTTTCTCAAACAGTGTTAACTTTGCTTCTCAAGCCTAGGTATGATTGATTCTTCTTCCCATTCCATAAGCGCTCTTCCATGACATCCCCAGATGGAAATTTTCCGGCCATGGAGAGTAGAAGCAGTGCAGCATGATTACTAACACTGCTCCTGAGATTTTGCAGCGTCTAGTGTATTTCGTCACCTACATATTCGTCAAGCTTTTGCTTGCCCTTCCTATTGCTTGCTACTGCAACGGTTCAGGGTATTTTGACTCTTAAATCATCATCTCTTGTCAAATTGGACAACCGAAAGGAGTTATAATTGACTATACTACCAGGGCAATCCCCCATTTGTTCCACCACCAATATCATATTAGATCAGTACATTTTCTCTTCCAGGGTTGAATAGCCAAAGTACCCGAAATATATCGAACAAATCACTAAAAAATCTCAAAACAGTCGATACGCTCATCAAGGAAAATAGAAAATAAAGCGAAAGATTTAGAAAACATAGAGGAGCGAAGAGTCCAAAAAATAAACAAAAAATAAAAAACAATAAAAAAAGTTAAGAACGGCGAACTATGCATTCCCTCCGGCTGGTTCCCCTGATGAATTATTCTGAGAATAAGGCTGTGTCAGCCATACATGATCGGTACCTGAATTGTTCGGGAACGTTGTTGACGCAGAAAGAGACGACGCCCGCCGCCTGTGATGGAGATTGAGAGCGTCATTCTTTAAGCTCTGCATATCCTGCAGACCCTTGTCGAACAAGGTCGAGTCGGAGAACAGGGCGATGCCGGGGTGCAATAACATTCTCCTACGAGGTTTTGGCTTGCCATCTTTGTCGCCGCCTTCGTCCTCAGTGTCGAATTCCCAGATGATTTGTGGAAATATCACGTAGGATTCGGCTCTTCGGTTGATTACTGGTGACTGGAGCGTGCTGTAGGTTGGGCTTTGGGGCCCGTTACTGGCATTGCCACTTCCGTTTCCATTGCCAATGGTGCCGTTGGTTCCGTTGCTAGGAAATGAGAAGGGTGGTAGCATTGCACTCTCACCCACCGTCCATTCTTTCCACGAATCGTCCACCTTTAGACCAGGTGCTCTGTTGAATGTTATCGTGCATCGATCATTACGTCGCAGGGACCAGATCTTCAGCGCGGCTTTGATAATTTCTGCAAACTGCGCTCGAACATCGATATTCGTTTGTTCATCCTTGCCGATAAGCGGTTCCAGCATTCCAACCGCTGCTTCCACCAATTGCGCGATGATCTTCTTGATATCAGAAAACTGGGGCAACTTGTTGAGTGCCCTAACGGTTATTCCTCTCCATACTTTTTCATCATCCGGGCTCAAGGCGGCAGATATGGCATTCAAGATGGCCTCGTCATGTTTGTCACTGTTGTTAGTGCTGCGGCCGACAAGCAACTTGTTCTTAAATATTGCATCCAGCTGTCCCGAGATAAAGTTCTGCACGCCAGCCTTTCGCAGAGATATGGCCACAGCACTGGGGGAACAGGAGGTATAATCGAATATACCACTCGCTTGTCTAAGTTTGCCTAAGGTTCCCAGTGGTTCAAAGACCTACGTACGGAGCAGAGCAAATCAGTGCAAGTTTGGAGCTGCGCATGCTGCCTGGTAGACATACCAATCCAACGTCATCGGGAACATGCTCAAACCGCTGGGTGAAAGCCTCAATCAGCTGGTGCAAATTCTGGACGGATTTTTCACTGTTCAGATGTGTTAGCCACGGGGGTAAAAAAATTGACAGGAAAAAAAAAAAAGGAAATAGTTCCTGATAATCATTTACCCGCAGAGAATAATAGTAGAGGGATATAGACTTACTACTCAACAAACGGCGTTGCAGAAACCGCTGTTTCAGCGCTCAGCGTGCGCAATTTCTCCCGGACCGAGGCCACGTCCTCTTTCAGTCTTTCGTTCCTCTCCTCCAAGGCCTCTTGATATACATCCGACTTGTTCACTTTGGTGTTGAGCTCCTTATTCAATCTGACGGCATCATCTCTCTCCTTTTCGAGCCTCCGTTTCTCCGACTCGACACGACTCTTCGCAACCTTTACTTCTCCCTCGTATTGTTCCTTGACTTTATTCTTCTCCTTTTTGAGGGCCTCTTCCTGTTGCTTCTTGAGTTTGGCCTCCTTTTCGCGATACTCCTCTTCTGCGGCTTTGCGATCTCGTTCCAGCTTCGCCTTCTGCTTGGCAACAGCCTCCTTCTCCTGAGCAACTGATTGCTGCTGTTCTTTCAATTTCTTGTTTTCTGCTTCAAGCTTCCGGATCACCTTGTCCTTATCTTGTTTGATTTCTTCAATTTCCTTACTTTTGAGAGAAGTAATTATATCTACTGCGTTCTTGAGCTTCTCTATTTCATCCACTCTGTCGAGTTCAGATGCAGTGGCCCTTTTAATACCCTGGATTCTATCTTGGATTTCTGGTATTCGTAGGAAACGGAGAGCATCGAAAAGTACATGCACCGAATTGACAATCACAGTCGTCTCATCTTCGGTATTGTGATCTCTCTCAATCGTCTTGCCGCGGGCATGGTCGCCTACTCTCGCTGCAAACTCCTAGAAAGGATGGGAATGTTTTGGATTTAAAGTTAGCACACCCGTCTCGATGATATCTATCCTATCCTCCCCTTACTATTCTAGTGAACCAAAACTAGCGGTGTTATTCACTGCATGTGCATACCTTCGAGTCTTGTTTTGAATTCATAACGTATCGGCTGGTATCACTTCCGCTACTGTTATGCCGAAGTCGCAGCCGATCTAAAGCCTTATTAACAGTATAGTGTGTAAGCGATATGGTACGCTCGTCTTTTATAGAAAAGATATGGTTTGGGGATTTTCTGCCCATGGATATCCGATGTTTCTTTTGTACCATCAAAAGTTGTGGAAGGGTCACTTCTAGCCCTTATAACGAAGCAATGAAGAGGGGCAGTAGACTGAATAATACAAAATTCTATCAACTCCACGAAAAGGCCAGTAACTGCTGTCATATATATCATATATTTATGTGCTGCACATACATATGTATCCCCACTCCCAACCTTGGAACTTTGCCTCTCTCTAATCCCCATATCACGGCGACATCATCAGCTACACTCACTTCAAACTGAGACCTCCAGGGTCTTTCCCAGCCTTTCCGCCCGCTGATCAAATGAGCCTCTATTTTCGAAAAGATGTGCTAGAATTCGGACGGATGCATGCAAACCTGCAGCGAAGCTGCATAGGAGGAAAGGCTCTCGATCCACCCGTAGCTGTCAACGTGGTTTTCCGCCTATTGCGCATGGGCCCTTCTACTCTTATTCCCTCCTCTGTTCATTGCCTTTACTGCATCTGGTATTGGACAGCTCTCTACCGCGTAGCCCCTCCGCCAGGTGCTGGTGCGGGGTGAGAATCGTTGCTTTGATCAATCACCTTTCGCGTGGCAGGGGGAAGGGAGAAGGTCTCGAACCCTTGGATTTCAAGCCCAACTGGATGCAAGAGGGCCAAGCGTTGATGCTGAAGCAAAAACCGACGGGCGATTAGACATGAACGGGAGTTATCTCGTTAACCGGCACAAATAGGCGAATCATGTAAGGATCATTGAAGGCTGACGTCCTCGTCTTAAGGAGTTCTTCTTTTCTAGTCCTTTAAGGCGCCCGATTTGGGGCTACACTCTCCAGGCATTGCGTTGAACCAAGTGATAATAGTTCGGGTTAATCCAATTCACATCCTTTTCTTTTCTTTTTTTCTTTTCTTTTTTTTATTTTTTTTTATTTACATGTATCTACATGACCGCTTCGATAGATAGAGGAAGTGAACCACCCCTCATGGTTGATGGATGCAGAGCTTCTACTGAGCATTGCTGATTAGGTTGTTAACTGTGGCCAGTGGAACCGGACGGAAAATTGTCATTTGAGCGGTGGCAGAATAAAGTGACATGTCTTCAACTAGATTCCTCAAAAAACCTCCTGCTGATATGGACATACAAATCTATTAAAGGAGACACAGCTAAGACATCAGTCTTCACGGTGTAGAGAATATGTACGTTCTGTGCGGTGTACTCAAGAGCAAAGTAACCGCGATGGTGTTTGCTCCTCTCCCCCAAGGCTATATTCAATAGGAAGACATGTATCAACTTATATATGTCAACCAAGGCTAGCTCTCCTGTGTGATTCAGCCCCTCTTCCTCCAGTGTTTACTGGTGGTGATTGAGCTCTTTTGCCCCAGTAGCTGACAATATATATAATAAACACCACATCTCGATTCCCATGCTCAGACATAATAAAAATAGAATAATCAACGGAGATATCAATACACAAGAATTCTTCCTCGATATTGTATAACTCTCCCACTCAACTCTCCGCAAACTCACTAATAACAGTTGAGCAAAGCACACTCCCAGACCGACTATCAAAAACCAGAAACAAAAAAGGTCTATCCACCGTCATCTCCGCCGGAACTCTCATGGGTGGTGCGCAGCCAAAGAACCCCATGGTCGTCGCAGCAGCTACCTCCGTCCCTTTTTCATTAACTTCTACGACTACATCATGTTTTATGTTGGATATATAAGCGTTCTTTGAAGGCGTCATGGGCGAGAAGTATGGGGATGGGCGGAAGACAGGCCGTAGACCCAGGTTGAAGAGGAGCTCGGAAAGATCTGTGCTCTGTTTTAGGGTGAAGCGGGGGAGAGTGAGCCGGAGGTATGTTGGCTTTAGATTCGAGGGAGGGGACGATGGTATTGGTTTGGGAGTTTATACTGAAGGTGGTGCGGAGGGTGGAAGTGGAGGTGGAGAAGTGGGAGAGGATGTTGAGGATGGCTGTTGCGCCGGGGATTTTCGGGAGGATTATGGCTGCGTTCCAGGCCGGCTCAGCGGCGGGACCATTCGTATTGCCGAATATGATCGAGGTTTTCGCGATAGGAGGGGTCGAGAGGAACGGTGATGGTTGGGGTTTATTTTTGTTATCCTTCGTCTGATACGGCAGCACACACATCTGCGCAACATTATCCTCCATATACAGAATATCAGAAGTCCGCTGCATCATGGAACAGCGCATCCCCAATCTCGTTACCCCACTCTTCCACATCCCTTCTTCGCCAAAGCCGAAGAATGCACCCGGCCGTGTGTTATAATGGTCAAACGGGACCTCCCACTTTGCCTTGAAATACAAACACGTCATCAGCTTAATATCCTGATTTGACATATCTGTTTCACTAACAACACTCTGAATCTTTCCCCGTGTACTCTCTCTCGCCCAGGCATTCATCGCGCACACCTCTTGTGGCGCAATGGTCGCTTTAAACATCTGCTCCATTTGCTTCACCCATCGCGGTTCAATCTCAATTGCCTTCCCGGGCCACACGGAAGTACCAATAGCTAGTTCAACAACACCGCCATTTTTGCTAGGACAAGGCCTACAGTACCTATCCAACCGCAAAATATTCTGCACCGTGTCTCCTAGAGCATCACTGCTAGAATCAAACCCGAGCACTTCGGCAAAGGCATTCATGTTTATGCTCTCCGAGCCGGCCGCAGCCATCATAAGGCAGCGATAGATATTTGCTGCGGCGACGCCGTTGGGGCATTTCTCTTGAGAGAGCATGTATTGGAATTGGAGTCTGAAGCCGAACTGGTTGACTGTGTCGATGAAGCCGGGCGAAGGGGAATCGGGACTAACATGCGGCGGGTGAGGGAGAGACCGGCCCCGACCGAGCGGCACTTCTGGATGGAGCCCTGGCTGATGAAACCAACCCCGTTGTCTGGGGTTGGTGGGGGGGTTTGGATTCGTGTTTGGATTTGTCCTATCGGTGATCCCTGGTAATGGTAGTGCATTGTGTAGTGAGAGAGGCGTCGGGATAAATGGGAATGTCTCGACAGCCCCTGGGATTGGTATCCGGATCTTCAGAAATGTATGCTTATTATCGTGTGGGTTCAATTCCTCATAGCTAGAGCACTATAGAGTGCGAGGGGGATATCAATGCATGAGACCCTCAAAAGTTAATCCCTGCATCAAGATATCCGAACAAATATTTATTTCCTGATATATCAAGCCCAGCGCGAGAGTGAGAGAAAAAGTATATGTATAAAATAGGAGTAAATCTGGCGGATCTAGTATGAAACATTATTCAAGCTTCCGCTTACCAGGTCGAAGTCTATGCAATTGATACATCTAAACCGGTGACCAACGATAGGATCCATGCCGCAATTATCACAGGTAATGCCATGGTGTGTCGCCGGTGTTACCCTGTTGACCATTATTTCTTTATTTGTCGCTTCTTGACTTCCTTAGGTAAGTTAACAGCGTGCTATGGCACTGGATTCTCTCACGGAACGAAACGTGTTGGGTGAAGTTGAAAGCTCCTATCTAGCATTGAGGGAATGGGATGAATGGGTCATGCAGAAAGAATAGATTTAGGAGTTAGGCTGAGTATAGCCGCGCTGAATGAGACCTGTTAGCTTTTAGTATTTAAAAGCGTGGTCTCCGGCTGCCGCCCCGCATCATCGAGAACGCAGCTAGGCTAGCTCGAGATGGCTTTATGCAAATCAATTATCATGATGTGCCAGGAATGATCGCAGCTGGAATCCTGGAACAGGACTGAATCCCCACATCAGTGGCAATGACAGTAGCACAACGTGCATGGTTTTGGTGATGATGCGCTATGCAGTTATATTGAAAGAAGGTATAGCGCCAGTTTGGTGTTGAGGGCAGTATCAATCACTTACTATGGTAGGGCTAGGCATTGGAGGGCAGAAACGCCAGGTAACTAACTATTTTTTAGACAGTAAAGTGACTAATGGAGTAGATCGGATTCTTTAAAAATAAATATTCGAAAACAGATCAGCAGCGGGTTTATTTTCCCAGGCCATGTCAACATCACCCTAATAACGGGGTGTATTCATTTCAATTGCAAAGGAGGGTCAACATATCCGCAAATATCCTGGAGACCCAGTGTCTCCATTGGCTGAGTTGATATGTGCGACACTTTTATATCCACATCCGTGTACCCTTTTAGAAATATAATATATAATTGCATATATCTTTTTCCCTAGCTATATGGTTCCGTTATGCATCCACCCATGTATTTGACCTATACTCCGCATCCACATTTTCAAAGCTCAGTAACAAGAACAGTCGGAGAAACCTCATCAATTCCCATACGTATCAATCTCTCACCCCATTGACCATTCCACGGCCCCCATCTCCTTCCTCTACAACCGCCCAATCCCGCACCCCACCTTTCCAATCCGCAATTCTCCCCTTCCTCACTTCAACAATAACAACCCTCGCACTCTCATCTACGGTCGCGCCAATCACATTGCTTGTATCCTCCCCCTCCCCTTCCTGTTCCCCCCTGT
>JAFEJD010001024.1:0-16678 GCA_018296065.1 Blastomyces percursus | reverse complement strand
GTACAAGAGAAATCCCAGCTTTAAAATGCTAGATGACATAGTCTCTGACTACATACATGGAAGTGTAATAATAATAATATCTTATTTATTAAAAATATAACTGATAAATTAACTAAACTGCTTAAAATATTGAGATTTACACATTAAAATATATAATAAAGAGAAAGAACTAGAAAGATAGATTTATTCTTATAATTAGTTTCGTCTGTTCTGTTTTCCTGCTTTTATATGTATTACTTATACTTACATAGTAGTTAACTAGATAACTTCCCAGCGAGCGACCGCTCCATTCAATTAATCAAGCTTCTTATCGCTCACAGAAAGATATATTATCCTACGCCGCCACATATAACTCGTAGCGGAACATAGCTAACCAATGAAATATCCTCGACCTGGGGCCCCCTATGACCTGTCTTCGAGCTTGATCTCTTGAACTGCAACTCCACACCGTTTGAATGAATCAATTCTCTCCCCAAGTGACGCCCCCTAATAACAAGCTTCACTAACCTAGTTTCACAGCGCAGCGTGAAAAGCGGGGGATGGCCAACCTGCGGTTTTAGCCGCGGATGGTTGTGTTGTGATTTACGCGGTGTCGGTAAAACGCCCATTTAGAACTCAGAGCATGCAAGTGGATACTCAACAATTATCGTACACAGACCAGTTCCACTTGCAAGAAAAAAAATAGATATACTCAAATAATAGACAGACAAGATGTAAACCTTACCGCTTCCATGTTGCTATCTTCTTGCGGCGCTTTTCGAAATTCTGACCTATGTTCATTCCATCGCCCCGCGGCCCGTCCTCCGTAGCCCGTCTCTTCCGGCTCTTCTCCAGGACGGTGCTTCTGCCACCCTCCCTATCACGCCGCGTGAGTCGTTCGATTCTATCAGCCCCCTCACCCAGGCTTCGCCAGTCCTCGCCGCCATAACCCCCAGGACGGTTCCCTCCGCGTTTTGCCCGTTCCTTCTTACTCTCCTTTGGCAACCGCACGAAGTTGCCTTCTTCATACGTTCGTCGCTCAAGTTCCTGTGCTCTCTCCCGCTCGGACCGCATTGTTCTTCCTCCAGCCCGGATCGTTGTGCCAATGCTAGGCTCTGCGACGGGTGCGCTGGACATCTCAGCCGAGACGAATTCGTCAATAACGGCGGATTTGGCGGTGCTGCGGCCACGTTTTTCCTCGCGACTATCCGATGTCGTTGTTGGGAGCGCTGTGGGTTTTATCTTCGGCGGCCGATAGATACCATCGCCAGCGTCCTTCTTACGCGGTAGTTTGGACTTCTCCTGATCTTGGGTTCCACGCGAGAACGCGGCCAGGTTAGGTCGGTATGCCAGCTCATCGACATCCTCTTCCTCTTCCTCGCTATCCTCAGAACCGTCAGAGACATTTCCCGATCCGGTCCCGCTTTCGCTTCCGCTTCCACTATTACTTCCTTCTCCCACTTCCTTTGTTCCTTTCCGGGATTTCTTTGGTTTGGACGCGGCGTCTTGTTGATTTCTCTCTGCGTCCTCGGCTGCCTTTAGCACCTTATCAACCTGGTACTTTAGGCGGTTTTCTAATGGGCGCACACCGCGCTCTAAGAATACTCGTAGCTCTGTCAATTTTTTCACTGCATCCTTATGCAGCGATGCATCCTGGTCATTCCCTTGTCCGGCGCCATTCGTTTTATCTAACGATCTACTCTTGGACAGATTCCTCAATTGTAGAAGCACCACAAAAACTAGATTTTGCATATAGGAAAGGAATATTTCGTTCTTTGTGTCAAGAAGTGAGATGCCATCGGGCGGGGGCAATATAGACGCATGATTTCCCGGCACATCGCCGTGCGGCTCGGAGGTTGGGAGGGAGGAAAGTGCGCTTGAAAGGCTGGTTGTGAGGGTTTCCAATGAGCTTGAGAGGGACTGCGCGGGAGCAGATGGCGCCTCAATGTCGACAGCCATGGCAACTTAATAGCAGGTGAATATTCTGTTTCGAGCGATCTTCAATGGGGCTGCCAGCGCCTTCGAGCCTTGTATTGCAGTTGCTTATTCTTTCATAGTTGGTTACCACCAGCTCGAGCGCTCGGGTTTTTTTTTTTTTTTTTGGAGAGCGCTATCAGCACGTGACTGGGGATACTGTCCACGTGATATCAACAGAGCTGGCTGTAGGACGTCTGAGTGTGGCTTATCGAGGGCTATGTGTGCGTAT
Organism: Blastomyces percursus; assembly: GCA_018296065.1. Classification (NCBI taxonomy): domain Eukaryota; kingdom Fungi; phylum Ascomycota; class Eurotiomycetes; order Onygenales; family Ajellomycetaceae; genus Blastomyces; species Blastomyces percursus. The sequence continues at coordinate 14,493 of JAFEJD010001024.1, read as the reverse complement.
GGGGCGCTAGTCCGTAATAGGAAGCCATGGCTCCCAAGCACCCTGGCCAACCAAACCTCAAACCAAACACAGCCAGCAGCAACACCATTGAACGATGTGCTTGTCCTTAGTTCACGCTGGTGTTTGACAACAAAGGTCTAGATGGCTCGCTTTAACCTTTCTGTTTATTAACTGGCCCAGGTGATTCTGTCGTGACAAAATGGGCCTGGATTTTTCTTATAGCTTTAGTGCTGGATGCACACTTGCGCTTGTTTGTGATCCATTATGACTCCGTTACACAACACGATCTGTCTTTGATGTCTACGTTGGATTTTTACCCCTACTCGAAGTCAAGCTTAACTGAGCTTCAATGGCTAGTTATCCCTCTTATTGCAACGCCTGTCTCTCTCAACTTCAGCTTCGACGGGATCCGTTGCCTGTTTCCTCCCTGTGTATGTGTATGAAGGGACCATTGTTACTACCTGGCTATGGATTTCCTCATTACACGATTCCAAGCAGCGACGCGCACATCCATGATCATTGACCGTTTGCAAGAGCTGACTTGTATGCCGCTTGAGCTCCGGGTTGTTACTGCGCCATCTAAAATATAACCCTGTTATTGGTACCTTATTCTAGGCTCGATTCATATGCTCCTCATCCAGATAAAGTCAACTGGTCGATGATACACCGTGCTTTCGCGGACTGGAACCTTCATGCGAAAATGAAATAGATCACTAGTTATCGATGCCAGCAACTTAAATGACGGCAACGTTCAGCCCGAACAGCATCGAGCGGTATAAAGACATTGATAGATGAACTAGAGACACTTTCGTAACGTGCGGATATACGAGGACTGTAGTTGAATAGAAAGAAAGAGAGAAAGAAAAAGATTATCATCAATGAAACATGAAACATTCTATTCAACACCTGATCCATATGTCACCACCGTTGATCACACACCCCAAACTTGGATAGCCGATAGCGAAACGCGCATTCCCATTAATGGACGCAAAACCATGGCCATAGTCATCAACCCAGGACGTTATCATATGCTATTGTACCAGTCTTGCACAGACAGGGCTCCATCGCTCGATGTACAGGAATCCAAACTATCAGGAAGAAAAGGATCTGAGCCCTCCTACCCTGAAAATTGCGCACTGGCAACCCGCGATCCCCGTCATTCGCCGGGTTTTGGACCGGATTGCGACTCCAGCCTGTCATGCTTACCACGACCGTTAAAATTGGTTAGTTGTTATTGGTGTTGCCTTGCTCTGCTTTTACTCCATCGATGAATTTTTGATGGTGGGCCGGATATTGGCTTTTTTGGACCATCAGAAGGCCCCAGCGTTGGCGAGGATAAAGTGACATGATGTATTTTGCACCACGAAAACGCAGAATGCCTGCAGCTGAAATTGAAAGACTTTCACCAATAATACTTTTGGTCTCAGCGTTGCCTGATGGTTCTAAATGAATAGGCCGTTATTGTCTCAACACTCTGTGTAGAAAGGCTTTCCTGGAATCCGGCCGTAAATGTAGAACTATAGAAACCTCTGATGGGACAATGCAAATAACCCCAGCCCCCCAGGTATTCATTTCGGTCAGCCTCAGGAAACTTTCAGCCCTTCGTGGCCGCGAATGGGAGTTACATAACACGAGCCATCTGCCAGCGGCGGTCCTCCGTGGCGATGAGGCCTGGGAAATAAATCCCTTAAATTGACCGTCCACATCATGGCAGTTAACATAGAAACTCACCAGCACTTTATTTGTTCGTTCAATTTTCTCATCGCAGTGCTCTGTCCGTTAGGTCGCAAGATACTTCCGCACCCTGCGCTATCGCACGAAACACAAACACTAGGCGAATTAAAGTGATGGATACGGACAGTGGCAAGTGTCCATGGGAGTTGTATATATGAGGCATAGGCCTTCCCGTTGCGCCGGGATCCGGGCTCAGGATACCCGCCCGCCTGCTCAAGGATGACGGTGTGCAGAAGAGGTCCTATGGGATATTCTGGATGATAAGAAACGTGAACTGTTGAAATGACGAGAGTTAATTAACGGCCACTGGCAATGCCGATCGCTGAATTCCGAGACATAGCAGTTCTCAGTGCGCTAGCTCTGTAGTTACCATTAAGTTATCATTACCAAGCGTCCAAAGGGGGATGGTAGAATATGCAGCCGATATGAGACGTTACTGCTCCACAACATCCGCCTAAGTGTTCTATCCAGGGCGCGGTCTGGAAGTTTCACCCCCTGGCCACCACAGCTAGATTTAAGAGCGTGTTTAGCTTCGTTAGTGGGAAGTGCAGGGCAAAGCAAAGAGTACATACAGTCAAGACTCAAGACATGAATCAAGTTTGGAGGACACCACCCGGCAGTTTGAAAGCAGGAAGCCCGGTCCCACACCAACACGTCTGCCATCTCCCGCCGAGTGTCGGTCAACGGGGGACCGGCCCGCTAGCTGCTCCGGCGAAGTCGGGCAGGGCTCTACCAAAACCGTGGATGTTTCATGGATAGGACACGTCCAGCAGAAGCGCACAACAGTTTAACCATGTGCCAGGGCGTCCAGGGCGGTCTGCCCAGCCTGCCGGCACTTTTACTCTGGTATCGACACACCGACTTGAATTGCGATGCAAAATTATTGGCCCCCGTTTGTGGTTACGGAATATGTACATGTACATCCCGCTCATCAGTACCAATAAGGGTAGTCCAGGCTTGAACCCCTTTCGAGGAATGGTTATTCGGAGCTAGCGACGGTCATGGCGCCCGCCTGAATAACATGGTGGACGTTTCTGAGTGGCCAGTCTCTGCCGGTTTTGACATTGAATCCCGTTGATGTACACGAGATCTGGTCGGGCCTTCCGGCTGGTAGCATTGTGACCTTTACGATGTAGCGCACCAGGATCCAGATATATCCCGGGTGAGAGAGCGCGCCATGCCTGCTGCCGGGCGGGAGTGGTGGGCGAGGGAACCGTGAGGAGGTTCCAAGGCTGGGGTCCGGCTTCTGTTGGCGTCATGAGGCTGGCTGTACAGCAAGAAGCAGGCTAAAGCACTTTTTATTAGTAGATCGATCCGGCCTTGGTTGGTTTGGTAACTTAACTTTCATACAGTGGGATAGACTGGAGGGACGAGAAGACGAGAGGAGTGAGGAAATAATATGTTGGGTCTGATGGCTTGAATAATAGTATCTTCTCCGCCGCAACACAGCGTATACTTCTTTCTCATTTCATTGTCATTATTAGAAGTTAATTGAATACTATGGAGTTACAGAGTACATAGTTTAACAATTATTTCTTGCCGAAATACCGGACCTTTCAACGGCCGTTCCCCCCTTAGCCCTGGAATTCTGCAGTCGTTACCCACGCCGTGGCGGGCCTCTTCGCTCTTCGTCGGTGGTGCCAGCGGTCAGGTCAAGCTAATGCTTACCCCTACCATGGGCATTATTATTGGCATAGGTGATAGGCTGATAGCACCAAGACGCCTGTACCTGCGAGGCTGCCACTGCCTGCCAGGCGAGAAATAACGTTAGCTCTGTAGCTAGTGTCTTTGCGTCAGGAAAACAGAGTGTCGGGATTTATTCTCAACCCCACCCGTGAGCGTTGTGGAGGGGACCAATCAGTCAATGAACCCTTTTCCTTTTTCCCTTTTCCTTATTGCTTTTTTCTTTTTCTCTCTTTTTGCTTTTATTTTATTGATTTCTTTTCCCTTCCGTCCTGTCATTCTTTCCTTTTCCTGTTTCTGTATTTTTGAAGAAGCTTTGCGCGCGCAATTTGTTTTCAACGGATGATGTTGTTGAACTCTATGATTGTGTCCAGATCCAGATCCAGATCCCTCAGAAACATGCCCGAAGAGAACCAGGGGATAAAATAAAGCGAGGGAAAACAAGGGAATAAACAACAAAAACCAAACCAAAAACCAAAAAGCTCGCTGTGAAATGCGAAATGCGCCTTCTCATATGCTAGAAGTGAAATGAATAAGGATCGATCCGTGCTCATTATTGTGAAAAACAGCAACGCATACGCCGATCGTTAACAGAGGGGAGCCCCCGGACGACAAAGGAAATTCATTCAGTAACTGCCAACCTTTTTGCTGTCAGACAGCTTCTGTGTGTGTAAAAGTGTATATATACGGACATGCGCGTAAACTTTGCGCGTGAGGATTTCTATTTCCCCTCCTTCTTTTCAGTCATATCCCATTATGTTGCCGGTTTTTGACCCCAAACCACATAACTATTGTCACGAATGTCAGCTTGACCACGGCGAGGAAAAATTGTTTATTCAGAAAGGAGAAAAAAAAATAAATAAATGGAACTCACTAGTTATGCAATGGATGGACTCCCTTCGTCTGCACAGCAGCGCGGACTTGCGCATTCAGTTCCTCAACCTCTGCCTGACTCCAGCCCAATATCTCTATAAATGGAATGAGCGTGAATGCCTCCACCTCCAGATAATGCGATGCCATCATTGCCCCGATAAGTTTCTGTAGTAGCATTTATAGTTAGAAGATAGGAAGATCAGACTGAGAGGCGAGACAAAAGAGAGATAGAGAGATAGATAAACTGTGGAAGGGTTGTAGATTTTGTACTCACCAAGCGTCTATTCTTCGGCCACATGCCTATAGGTAGCCTCATTGTGCGCTGCTCGATATTTGTAAAGCCGGCCTGTTCCATCCAGCCCTTGAGCAACGGGGCATGGTCCATGTTTATGCCTATCTTTTCGGACGCCAATCTTAGATTCCGAAGCATTTCGGCTACTTTGTAATCGGGAGTGACAGTGCCGTCTTCGGAAAAGACGGTGGCTGTGGAGTCTTTGAATTCAACCCAGCCGCCGGGTTTTAGATGTCTATTGCGCTTATTAGGAAAAATAGCCAAGTAACGCTATATTATGTTAGAGATTGGGTTAACTCAACTCGTAAAACTTCTTCACCAATCGTGGCCAATCTTTGATCGCTCCCATCATGTACCGGCAGTGTATGAAGTCGTATAATTCCGTTTCTAACCAATCCTGCTCAAGATCGTCGACTATAAATTTGACATTCGGCGGTGTCCTGCACACGGATTAGCTCCGAATGAATAGAGTAGAAAACGTAGCTGAAGAATAATAGGAGTTCCTCACCATCGTGGCTGTATCGCGCTCAAATCGACTCCAGTCTATGCAACAATTCATTTTATTCAACAGGTTGTCCTTATCCAGCAAAATCCCGAAATGATAGCCTTACGGAAGTACTCACCAGTTCTGCTGTTGGATATAAATCCCCTTCAGTATTTATCACACAGGAGTTAGTAAATAGCGGAATTTATAAATAACCGCAAACTTATAACCAACGAATATTCCCGCAACCGTACCCATTTCAATCGGCCACTTTCCCGTTCCCGTGCCTACATCTAATATCCTCTTTCCGTCCGGGTTGATCGGCGCCAGGAAAAATCTCTCGTCACACAGATAGTAAATAGCATAATGGATGAGGTTGAGCCGATCCTGCTCCCGTTCGTCGTTGGGGAATTTGTAGTCTGTATATACGCCCCGTCAGATATGTCTCTCTATACATGCATACATAGATGAATATAGAAGATATTCAAATGCGCCCCGAAGCTCCAGACGTGGGTAAACTTGGATGGTAGCTACGGGAACCAAGGATATGAAGGAAAAGGTTTACGCACTTCCCTCCCGATACCGTCGGCCATTTTTCCATTCATAACTGACAATGGAGGAATGGAGGGATTCGGTAAAGTCCAGCCTTGATTTAAGCAAGCAATGATAAGCAAAGAAAAGTCTCCGGCGTAAATATACAATCATAGATTTTTGTTTTCTTCTCTGGGTATACCAAAATGAGGCAGATGGGAAATTTGGAGAATGAGAAACAAGCACAAGGGGTGGCGTACAGCTCCTCACTCAGTGTGGCTCTATTTTCCGCAGAAGACTGGCTCAAGCTGATATCAGTGCTATTCCTGGAAGCGTAGTTCAGAGCGCGTATATTCCATTCAAGTTCAAATTAATGAATGATACACCCCGCCAACGGGGGGGGCGAGGGGGTAAGAGGGAGGTCGTACTTCGTCAACCTCGACCCTGCTGCGGTCAGAGACCCTCTCGCTATCCACCTCCATGTTGCCGTGCGCGATGCGAATGTCACGCGGAATCGGAAACGCCGAGCAGAAAATATTAAAATTTAAATGGCATAAGTGAGCCAAAAGAAGAGAAAGAAAGAATCCCCTTTGTTTTTATTGCCGACTGCTTATCAGGAATACGGGGTGCAAGCGAGTCGGTGGGATAACTCGTTGCTAGCTGATGAGTGGCGGGCGGCGGGCTAGAAGCGAGGTTGTTAATGTGAGAAGGAGCTAATTTTTAGCTAACTTGAGGGAATCCCGAAGCCTGGGAATCGGTTTGCAGCGCCCCCGGGGGGGAGGACATTCTTAATATATTTTTCCCCCTAATAATAATAGATCAATGAAGGGCGATATTCGGTTAGCTTTTTGTTGAAAGCAGACCGCGGCCCACAAGCCCAGAAGAGTTGCATCAAAACTTGTCATAGCGGCGGCGTCTGCCCCGAAACGATGGACTGCTATTTCATAGGCTGAGCTGCCTAGGAGAAACCTGGGATCAGTTCGGCGGACAATCGCCCTAGCAAATGCTAGCATGCTCCAACAGAAGAAATGGTTTGGCCTAGGTTGGGGTTTGCAATGCCATGGCCAGTTAGGCCGGCTATTCGAGGCAGTTGGTGAGTTTAGGGCCAACCAGTGCAAGTCGCTATATGTACTGTTATGTACATACATGTACATGTACAGTAGGTATGCACTAACTATGTATCTGTTGGCCAAGATAACATGTTAGATATGTAATCCGTACTGTACAATTAGTTATGTCCATACTTTTTAACCAACTTTTGCAAAGGGGGGAGGCATGGCACACAACTTTAAACGAGCTATGCAGGCGGTGATAGGCCTACTATGTAAAGAGGATTTCTGGCAGGCCTGGTTCGCAAACAAGAGCACACGACCATCTGGCTTGCAGAATCGAGGGCTTGGGGATCTGGCCGCCCCCAGGAGCCATAGCGAAGCATTCATTCCGGGCCTAGTCGACAGTTGGATTGATACGGCGCTGCAGGCATTGGCTGGGGACGGTTTGCTCAAACGGCGGTGCCGATGGTTTGGCACAAGAAACTGGACGCTGATGCCAATCATAACGGGGAGTTGTTGTTGCAGCTGGAGGCGCAGGACGGCGCAAACCTTAGTTGACGAGTTAACTGCGTATATACCGGGAAGTTGGGGATCTCCAGCAGCCAGTAAACGAGGGAAAATGTCTGAAGATGCTATTTATGATTGCTATTGTTCGTATTATTCTTCATATTCTTCATAATTCTTCTTCAACCATGGTGAACGTGCAGAGCATCCGTCAGTGGCGCGGCAAGAATATCCAGGGATCTGGTAACCGGTAGCCGGTTAAAAGTTGGTAAACTTAAGAGTCATGAATCTACATATCTATGAAAATATTCCAACCCGAGATCTGAGAAACAAAATATGTAAGTTACGCTGGGAAATCACAAAACAGAAAAATGTAAATAATAAAAGAAAACGAAAAATAAAAAGAAAAAGAAAAGTAAAAGCTCAAGCAAGCCCTGGCTGTGATGGAACTCCGATCCTTAGTAACCGCCTATCGACCTCGTATCCTGCCGTTTTAGCTAGCCCTTTGGAGCGCTCTGACGGAGCCAGATCTTTTTTTTCTTTTCTTCTTTACCCCGTTATGTTTATGCTTAGTTTTCCTTTCTTTTTTCCTCTACCCCCTTGAAAAAATCTTGATAAAGCCCTGTCCATCACAATGTCCAGGCTCGCCGCCCCCCCCTTTCCAAATCAAACATCATCGATCTCGTTACGTTGCCCAGAGTCCCATGGCCTCTCTGCATTCAAGGTTTAAACTTAACTTCGCTCAGGCTTTCTTCTTATCGATCTGGACAATTCTCCCTTCCAGCACCGGCGCAATGGCCCGTGTCCACGCTGGCGAAAATCCATTCGTGGCATCGTCAACGGGCTGCACCTTGTCAGAGTCAAGCCCGACCTTCTCTCGCCATTTACGCACAAAGTGTCGAGCCACTACCTCCCGGTGGTCTGCATCCTCGACAGAACGAGCGGTCGTGGTTACATAGGTTCGAGGCCGGATTAGGATCTCCGGCTCGGAGTCAGATTCAGAATCCATGGCGCTCTCACTCTCGCTGGTAGTGCTGCCGGTTTTGCTGCCGCTATCATAGCCATCTGGTTGGTCTCCACGTGAGAACTGATCCGCTGGCTGATGTTTATGTCGTGGATTGGCGCTCTCGTAGTGAAAGCTACTGGAAAGTTTTTCTGGGGTTTCTTTACCGCCTACAATTGGGATTGGGATTGGTCTCTTGGGCTGCTCCTCTGGAGAGGCAAGCGGGGAGGTGGCTTCCATCCAGCCAGGCCCGTGCCAGCGTTCGTTCACTGAGTCCCAGTGACGATGCAGACTTGGGCCTAACCGATTCCACTTGCCAAGTACTTTGAGACTGAGGAAATACTGACGAAGGATTGTGCTGATTAAAACCCCGTTTTCCTCAGAGATTATCTCCTCCGCTTCCCCCCCTTCAGACTCTGCAAGAAGTGCAGTATACCCATCCTTGCCCCGCGCCATATAACCGCGAGTCGCCAGTGTATACAGCCTGTCATCTTCAAGATCTTCCCCGCCCACTTTAACAAAAGCAATGCGGGACCCAGGTGGTGCGGAAAGTGCGTATCCATATTGGATGTTTGACACCTGGGGGAACCGCCCTTCGAGGGCCGGAAGTTCGGAAACGCCATTTCCAACGCGGCTCTCAGCGCCCGCCCCTTCACACGCAACACCACCACTGGGTCCTCGAAGGGGAAACAGTTGAGAATATCCTTCACCCTCAGCGGTCCAGGAGGATATATCTGATCCCCGCGAATAGTACCCGATGCCATCATAGCACACGCCGCATGGTGATGGAAGCGCATAAGGTCACATACAAAATTGCCAATGTTGGACTCCTTCCTCCGCACCGTCGTGAACCGCGCATCCAGTGGGTTCGCCGTATAACCAACCGGTTTCTGCAGTTTTGCTTTCAGTGCTGAAGTCAATTTGACCACCAGCTCGACTGTGGCAGGATCTTCCGGTATTGCTCGAACCACATCGCGGCGGGTGATAGAAAAGTCCCAGCCGCTACCGTCCGTCTTCCGCCATACTTCGATGTAGCTGAGTTGCTTAAAGTCCGTCCCCGAGCGGAGTACATGTGTCGATTTGACAATGCTGTGCTCATAGAAATGGTCATGCCCGCCTAGAATTATATCAATGAGACCTGTGGGCGTCTTAGTTGCCAATTTGTTATCGTTCGGTTCCCGCTGATGGGTCACGGCGACGATGAAGTCGGCGCCCTGTGCGCGCAGGCATGGGACTAGTTCATTTGCCGTTGCCGACGCGGACTTGTAGATGATAGGCGGGAGAGCGTTGACCGTATCAAGCCTAAAGATAAAGTTGTCAAATGACAATGCCTCAGTTAAATTGTATCAGGAATAAACAAATAACAATGGTCTTCCCCCTTCCCTTACCATTCCCTCTCCCCAAGTCCAATAACTCCAACTTTTATCCCGTTGGACTCCAACATGTGCGTCTTGGGGCAGTTGGCCAGCGGCACCCCCTCGCCCAATGCGGGGTCAAGCACGTTGGCCAGCAGCCATGGAAACTTGCACTGGTCCCGCAGATGTTCGAATTGCTCAACGCCAAAGTCTAGGTCGTGGTTCTGTCAATTGGCAAATTCCTTTAGTCCATACAGTATATGCAAGTCATGGGTAATAGTCCACGGGAAGGAGGAGAGAAAGGGGAAGGGAAGTTTTTGCGATATAGAGCGCTCACCCCTACACACGCAACATCAGTGCCAGCCTGGTTGAGGAACGGCACCATATGCCGTCCCTTTGTAACGGAGCTCTCGAGGCTGGGATTGAAAGCATCGCCCGAGAAGAAAGTGAGTAGCGGCGGCTGACCGGCGAATTTGGGATGGTTGCGGTAGTAGTTGATCAGGGTCTGGAATCGCGGGGTGCCGCCGATGGGCTCTGCAGAGCCGGCTCTAGTTGGAGTATTTTGAGTTAGTTACTGTGGCTTGGCTATGTGCAAATAATAATGGCGATTAAGAGGAATGTGAGAACTCACTCGACATGGTAGACGTCGTTGAAATGGAGCAGGCGGAGGTCTGGCGTTCCTGTTCTGCCGCAGTCGTAGCTTGTCGAGAGCCCCGCCGCTTCGGTGGGCGACATGATGGGACGTTATCTCTCGGTTTAGGCCAGTCCAAGGCAGACAATCGCGGCGAAGCTTCTGCGTGCTGTGGGACGACTTGAAGAAACTGGATTATTGCGGCGTAGAATAAAGAGTGTCAAAGAAATAGTTGTTCTCTTGCTGTCCAAGTATGTCTACGGAGCAAGGGAAATGTTTACTCTATATCTGGAGCAAGGATGATGAACCGCCAACGTGACGGTTGGTTTGCCTGCGCCACTCTCTTGTATTAATTTGCTGTCTCTATTCTTTCTTCGAACACCACCAATATCGTTTCAGCTGCAACTGTTGGCTCGGACGAGTTGTGCCACCTCATTCATTGATACATTCATAAAACAATTCCATTCCTAACTACATACAGCCAGACCTAAGTTGATAGTTTATTCTCTAAATCGAAGCGGCCTGTGCTACACCTCCTACGCCCCTCCTTAATTATTGAGATTTTTAAATTAACAGGGCTACTACGTAGGTATAGGTTATATTTCATGCCAGGTGCATGGACTCGTCACATTCATTGTCCAAGGGATTATAAAAGAAGAAGAGAAAAAAATCCAGCACCAGGTAATCCCCATGAGTTCCCATAAAACCCCCATCAGCCAAAATAAACGCATCGCTAAAGGAAAACACAGGAGAGAGCAACTTGGGAATATCACACCTGCTCGGAAATGCCAAACCTAGGGTAAAAAGAAAAAGAAGAGGGAGGAGGATGGAGGAAACGGCAAGTAATTAATGCAGGCAAGGAAAAAGAAAAATAGGAAAAGGTCCCGGAAAGCCCCACTTTGGTACTTCCATATTATCCATATATATCGATATAGAGTAGCTACCGTAAACAGCCAAACAAATAGTGAGTGTTGAGCTCGAGTAGGTGTCGAAATATAATCTCAGGCGCAAAAATATATCGCGAAGCGGAGTAGGTGCCCAAAGAAAAGCAATAAAACTCGATAAGGAAGATGAATAAATAATAAGTCTGCACTCAGGGATTCCGCTCACTCGTTGTCCATCGGCGTTTGCTCAGCGGCTCGCGCTCTGGGAGCGAAACGCTACCCCATAGACCATGCTGGGAGAGCGATCTCGATAGTCGTTGGCCGGTCTCGTCCGAGGCATTATCTCCGGCGCTTGGCTTTGGATCCTCGAAATTGGGAACGATATCATCCGCTGATTCCGCAGCGTCGGTGGATGTGGTTGTTGTTGACACAGAGCCCCAAAGTCCTGGTGATGATGTCTTCCGTGCAGAAGTTCCGCGAGAGTATGCCGGGCCTGACCCTCTTGAGTTACTTGGCTTTCCAATTATAGAGTCCCCGATGGTAAAATTTTCTTGCGAGCTGATAGAACCGGAAGTAGATCCAAACCGATGGCGGTACGAGGAAATCGGAGACGGCAGTATCCTCGGTGGTGAAGAGTCAAGGGGTGACGATGAGCGCGAGGAGCTGGTGCCTGCGCGGAGATGCTCTGTTGAGGAAACGAATTTCATCTCGTACTCGTCTGCCAGCTCCTTCAACCCGGCATGTTTTTTCCTATATGAAGTGGATACCGCTGCGGTTCCTTGGTCAGCCGACTCTGCGGTTTCATGTTTCCTGACTGCCATGGTTAGTGAAGTCATGCCAACATCAAGCAAGACTGGCTGTCCCGTTAGTGCACCAATGAGCGCATTGCAGCCAGCTCCATGAGATATTAGGATTAAAATAGTCTCCGTAGCATCTTCCTGTTCTTCCGCTTCCCCCTCCCGTCTAGTCGCGTCGGAAGTACTGGTAATTCCTGAACCGTCAGACCTGTACCAGTCTATCATGCGTTGAAGCCCGTTGCGAAATCTATCGTGCATAGCGCTCCATTCTTCACCGTATTCGCCCCCATTGCCCCAATTCTGGGGTTCGCGCATGCTGTCCCACTGGTAATCGACGTCAACGCATGCATCACGGGCATGAGATACGTAACCGGCGGGAATAGGGTCCGCCGGCGAAATAGAATAAGTGGGCACGGGAGGAACGTATCCCGAGTAGCCTGCTGGGAGATCGGTTTGAATTTTCGAAATACCAACCCCCGTCGACTTAATACCACCATTTGCACCCGTATCAAAGCTGCCAGAACGATTCCTGTGCGCAAGCGCGTAAGCCTTGGGTACTGTCTGCTTGATGGCTACCCCATTCTTCCCATTCCCATCGCCAATTTCATCGTCATGATGCTCGGCCGCGCCGCTGGTAAACGGGTTAGTCCAGCCCCCGGGAAAGTGGCCAAACATTGATTTCCCACCAGCCTCAATACCAGCTTCGATTGGTTCTCCACGACGCAGAAGTTCCGCTTTTGCACCCGCGATCATCATCACAGAACTTGGGGGAGGAGAAATCTGCTCAAAGTAGTCCGGAGAGAGCCATTCGCCAAGAAATGCGTCAAGCCGAAGTTTGTATTTCGGAACGGGGGTTTCAGTCGGTTCGATTGTTAGGCTTGAGAGGGAATGGCTAATGCTCGGTTCTGGGATGGCCGAAAGTGGGTTGGACTCGCTACCTCGCGTGGCGGGGGAGCCCGAATGCAACCGGTGATGTTTATATGGTGAAGATTGACTGCGGTTCAGAGGGGAATTATTGCTTAGCCTCATACCGGCACTCACTCCAATAGCGGTTTGCACGCAGCGGAGAAAGGGGGAAGTATGGATAATTATTCTCTGCTTCCTGGCCTGTCTCGGTGTGCTCGATTGATTGCTCTCGCCATTGTTTCCCCCCACTACCGCCGCTTTATCCTCCACGCTGTTATTTCCATACGGGTGGGATGATTGAGGGGTGACAGGCTCTTCTCTAGCGCGAAGAAGGTTGCGAATCCGAATACCGAGTGCGCGGGCTTGATTCCAACCGCCATATGTAAGAGGAGGATCGTACGGGGTAGGTGATGTTAGATGCCACTGTTTGTCCACCGCATCCAACCGGGCGCCATGCCTGATGCTCCATCAGCAAACAGATCCTTCACTCCCACTAAGCCTTGGGCAGCAAGGCGAGAAAAAAATTAGGAGGGAAAATGCAAATCGTTCGAACCTGACAATGATGATAACTGCTGGTGGGTTCCCCATGGCTGCTGCAAGAAATTACCTCTCCAGCAGTCGGCTTTTGTAGCTGATGCGTCTCCTTCGAGGGTAGTGGCACCGCTGTTGTAGACCCGAAATGCAGCGGGCCGCGGATACGAGGCAGGCAGAGTAGCTGGAGTACGGCGTGTTGAGCTCAACTAGCTCATTGCCCTTTGGAAGTTACAATCCCATTATGATATAGGACTCCGCCTGGTGTTAGGAAGCTCGCGACCTCGCTGTGGGTAGGTGTGGGTGGGATAGAGACGAGGAGGACGTAGGCCAAAAAGGCAGGAAAGTAGCTGCGAAGGGAATGACTAGCTAATCTATAGTTGCAAATGAGAGTAATGGATCGGGCAATCTGCTCAATAGCTGCGAGACGAATTTCTTTTTTTTCTTAGGCGTGTGTTAGTTCTTGCGAGCTTGCAGTTGTCTGGAGTCGAGAAAATGTTGGGCAGTGTTCGCCACCCGCGCGTAGGCGTTTGCCCTAGCGGCCATGTCTTCGCTGATATATTATCCTCTGATATGTAACTTAGCTAGTTCCCTCCAAATAGTATGTAATAGAATCAACCTTTTCAATCTACAGATTATGACTCTTTTTGTTTGCAAAATTTCCTCAATAAAGACTTAAAAACATATCTTTTATAAGTACTCTTACACTGTGTTATACTGTCTTAAAGGCCAATTTATCTTTTATGATTATTATGAAAATTTCGGAGAGATTACACTTGTATTATTATAGTGAAAGTGTATCTTTTTTTAAAAAAAATGCATTTAAAGGATAGATAATCATATTGTTTTATTTTTATTATTATTATTATTATTATTTCTACACTACTTCATCGCGAGGATATGTGGGGGTCACTTAGTACACAAAGCAGGGAAAACCATGTAGCAGCCTAGGCTGATCACTGGACTAAAAACCCCCTGAGCTTTTTCTATACAATCAGCGGTGTAACATCTTCGGGGTACCGCGGAGCAGCCATCGCTGCTCTTAGAGAAAGGAAAAGAGTGGTTAACACTCAAAGAAAGACAAGGCTTCACATCACCTCCACCCATACTCCCTCTTCAGACATAGAAAACCTCAAAAGAACGTGTACTTCGAACTGCTCACTCGCGCTTCCACCGCTCACTGCGCGCACTCACTCCCTATACGCGCTTGTTGCTCCACCCGCTTGCCACTCC
>JAFEJD010001023.1:0-17877 GCA_018296065.1 Blastomyces percursus | reverse complement strand
ATTCGGAGTGGATGATTCTTTATAGTATTTCGGATGGTTGAGATTGGAATCTCAAGTTGACCTGAAATTCGGCGATAACCCCATCCAGATTTGTGGTGACCAACAATTATACCACGTAGATGGGAAGATAATTCAGTTCTCCTTCTATTCCTAGCAATCCCACCTAAAATAACGCGTGGTGGCATGAATAATCGCGGATTGAAGATATCATAACAAAAGATTGATACTTTTGTTTAGGTAGAAAACTAGTGGGGGTTGCCAACATTTTTGATCTAGTACAGCAACAGCCCATCTATGGGTGGGTGGGTGCAATCGTTGCGCAACGTCCACGAACTGTGGCTTCAAGCTACTTGTGACAAAGGCCCAGCCCCCCTCTTAAGCGTTTTCAGGCGGACCAGACTTCATTTAGCTCGTCAGCCCGCTGGCTCTGTGGCCCAACGGTCGAAATTGGGCGGTGCCTACAGAATTTTCTAGGAATATACAGTACTGTACAAAACGATGCAAAACGATGCAAAGCGAGAGGTGGATAAGGAGTGATGGTTGGAATAAACCCCTTTTTAATGCGTTTACAAGGCGACAACAAGTGTTCCATTGCAGGAATGTCCTGTAGTTGGATGTGTAGATGCACATGGACGCATCCAGCCGATTCCACTTCAATGATGGAGGCTGAGAAAACCTTCTTCCCATCCCCCAATGACATGGAGGGAAAAAACTAAGGTAAAAGCTGAACAATACGCCGCTGGATAGAGGCTCGGAATGTGAAAGCTTGCGTTGCTTTGATACTGCACTCTTGCGTGGAGTTGTTAGAATTCAATAGAATTTGGAAGTCCGATCTTGGGGGAAGTGGTAGGTCAACAATACGGGGTTCTAATTTTTCTAAATACATGATTACCTATATAACTTGGGCGCGCTCGCCTATGATATGGGATTATCGTTTAAGCGCATGTTGGTTGTTGTTATCTAAAGTTGACTTACCTGTTGTCAGGCCATATCTTGTAACAACGGGTGTGCTTGACGGCAAAATATTCATTCCACGGCCGCAATGAAAAAATTATTCGAGGAGGGCTGGTTTGGCAGCACATACTATTCCTGCCCTTGATACTATTTCCACCATTTCCCACGCGGAATCCTTGACTGAGGCCTTGAGCGGATATCCCACATTGTCTCAATTTCGCGCACTTCTTCAAACAAAGCCTAACATTGCTCGTCTGTTAACCGGGTACTCTGCCACTCATCCACAATAGTTCACATTTCTCGTTCCCGGCGACGATGCGTTCGCTGCCTATCGCACCGCCAACGGCGGCTCGGAAATTGAAGATATCACAAACTCGGAGCTGGGAGCTATCCCGAGATACTACATCTTATCTTGGAGCCTGCCAACGGCTCATCTCCTCACTGCGCCCCCTAGTCGCTTGGTGATACCGACTGAACTGATGGAAGATAAGTATAATAATCCAAGCGCATGCGCTGCATTGGAGTTGAACAATGAAACAGGGGATAATAGCGATGGACAGGTTGTGACCATGAGCCTTGAATCGGCAGGCGGTGCACGGAAAAGGCAGCAAGAGGAACTTGATGTGTTGTCGGGTTTGCACAGAACTGTCAAAATGACACTCCTCGATGGAGAGTAGGATGGAGGTCTGTCTCATATGGTTGACGGGTATGATATTTGACATTATATCATTACAAAACCCGTTGTTTTCCTGCAGGTTGATGATGAAATTTGTTGCGGCATGGCTGACATTATTGTAGCACTGTGGGGGCCATAAAAAGACTACTTACACTCCCAAAGGTCTGCACGGAAGCAATCGAAAGTCAAGACCTTACATCTCTCACCCGGGCGCTGAAGCGGGCCAGCCTCGGACCTGTCCTGGATACCTTGAGAAACGTTACTTGCATTGGTCCGACTTTTGAACAAGCGGGCGGCCCAGACGAAAAGGCAGATCTCCGCGATTTGACTAAGGCGCTTACTTTCCACATTCTCACAGAGCCGGTTTACACCAATTTCCTAGCAGACGGCCAAACTTTTACAACTGTTAGCAATGAGACCATCCAGGTAACGATTAATACCACGGGCATTTTCTGTAACGATGCGAAATTGATTAAGCGGAATGTTATGTGAGTTCCCTTCGAGTCACTTACCTACCTTACTAATGAGTTTTTCCAACTCGTATATTTCCTTGATAAAGGAGCCGTTGTTATGCGGCTCGTATGTAGAGCGATGAGACATTGATATCCTTAATAAATCATACACTGACCCCTGGTCTCCGTCCAAGCTCTAGGACAAACAACGGCGTTATTCAGGTTGTTGACAGGGTTAGTGTAGCCATTTCAATCTTTTGGGCATCTGAGCAACAATACATGCTTTTTGACTTCACTTCACGTTTGAGCGCAATATAAAAGTTTATGTTTTTAACTTTATAAAACCACAGGTCATGCCTCCGTTCAAACGAAGACCACCCAACCCTACATCGGACCGGACCCCTCGAGTTCACTCTAGAACGCCATCGACATCACCATCAAGAAGCGGGGCCTCTTTATTGGCAAACACTTTCAATATCGCAATTTTCGGAAGCCCGGTTATATGTTCCCTTGCATGGGCCGCCATTTCTCTTGCTTGGTGGAGCTAGATGTTGTTCCAAGTGATAAAAACTGACTGTGCGCGATCCTGCTTTTACGAGACACTTCTGAGGTTATTATTATTATTTATTTCTTTTTTTTTCTTTTTCTCCACTTTCCCGCCGTTTTTTACGTTCATCTTGATGCGCGATATCGTCCTGGATTATTTTATACTTCCATTTAACCCGGTTTTCTCGTTCCCGGTGTTAAAAATGCCAGGCCCCCTTTTGCCATTTTTAGCTAACCCCCTTTTTAACGTCAAAATGTTGTTAGCTTGCCTTCATAAGCGCGCTATGGGACGTTCTCATTTTTGAGATAATCGGCATTTGGGAATCACCTCATGTGGACGGCTTTGTGGCGATGTTCTGCGTAGTTTTCGCCTTCGCATCGAATTTCTCCGCAGGATCTAGGAGCAGGCGCATATACCCTTTTCGAAATCGAGCGTCTTTTGCTAAATCAAGCCCAGCTTGCCGTGCAGCATTCTTCCATCCCCATCTGGAGTTCACACATTGGCTCTTCTGATTCATGAGCAATAAAATTTCCTTTCGGCACCGAAATTTGCCGCGTGACGTTACCACACCCACCATTGAATCAAGGACCGCCAAGAGATGGCTGACTTAAGGAAAGGTTGACAGGTCCAAAGCACTGGGACCCTAAAAAAGCAAAAATATATATAGATGACAGATCTCACAGGTTTGCGCACGAATGGGATGATGTCTTGCATACCGGCCACTAGTACGGATACGGACTAGCGGATTAACGATTTGCGCGCTGCTGCTTCCCCACAGGGCCACAGCGTGCGCGAAGCCGGAATTTTTTCTCCGTACTGTCCGTCAATTTCCCACATACGGAGTAGAGTTGCTGGGTGGGTGATCGCAACATATCACATTTCTCGAAGTTCCAAGGTCTCTGGGTTTGAAACAAATGATTGCCCTATCGTGCTGCTTTAACAGGTACATGTACTTAACAGAGTCACGTTGCGCTTGCAGGGGGTTTCCGGAACTTGGGAAGCTTTGCAGGGCTCGGCCTTTTTTAAATTACTTGCCGGGGATTGTTTGATGGGAATATCAGATTTGGGCCCATTCTAGTGGGAGGCGAAAAGTGGCTGAAACGTTCACGGCTTGGCGGTGATGGTTTTGGATGCCAAATCCGCTCTTAACCATAGGTCTACTGGAAAAACGGCATTCATGCATGTTCGTATCAACAATTAAGTCGTAGAAATAAATGGCGTTTTCAGAAAGAGTAGGTCAGCGCAGCTTATCGAAGCTACGTAACGATTAGCTTCTCCTTATATATTTTTTCCCGAGATCGACAGAAACAGCCGTTGGCGTCTACGAATCCGACAGGCGGCAGCGCATGTCGGGACATCCTTTCGATCAAAACGCGTCAAAAGGGAAATCTCCCAAAATAACCATGGATCCTGTCGTACATCACCTCCAACGCATGGGACGATCAGGGATCAGAGGCGTTTTGTCATTCTCCATGGACCATTAGGAGCTTCAGTCAGGTCCCCAAGCAGCAAGTCTCCTCTGCCTCTACCCGTGAATTGGCGGGCGTAAGGCGTTTGGGTCATGGGCGCCACGACCGGCTTTCCTACAGGAGGTACCGAGGGTTGAAGCCAGGTGCAGCATTTGACATGGCTTGCTAAACACTGATCTACCTTTTCCTTTTTCTTTCTTCCCTCTTTTCGAGATTAACACGAGCAAAGATTGGAGGTTAGAGCAGTTGTAGAAATAATTATAATCATAAACATCAAGCAGTTGGATACAGCGGGGTTCTAGGCCAAGCCGGGACTAAACCGAATGTAGCTCATTTCCCCGAGCCCTGCCGCGCCCCAGATTTCGCGTGTTAATACATTGCTTGCGTGCTGCTCACTCGGATAACCTGGCAGTAGAGTTAATGGGCAACTTCAACCTCAACACCGCTACTTCTTGTCTACTTCTCCGCTGCATCTTCTCTCCGCCAACAACACCACACACGTAAACAACAACTCCGCATCCCCCAACACGCCTCTGCGCGCTGTTCATTTCTTGCTTTCTTTCCCCCTCTCTTCTCTTCTGTTCTGTTCTGTTCTCTTCTCTTTTTGGAGAAACGTCCCTCAGCTCTTCTGCTGTTCGCCCCGCTTTGCCTCTTCTGCTGCGAACTAGAACTGCGTGAGTATATTCTAGCATCCTGTTTGCAAAACGCTGTGCCTCTCTTCTCTCGTCCCCACAGATCAGCGGCAGTTTCGGTATCTACACTTTTATATCTTCCTCTATGGATTGCTTCTGCTTGATTTGTTTGAGAATATTGGATTGCTGCAACCGTCTGTCCCAAAGCCACAGCTTGTAATGCAAAAATTACTTGCATGAGAAGTGCTAGGGAAGCTGTTCACGCGCATCCCTTCTCTTTCCCCTGAAACACATTCCTGTGGGTATCTACTCTTGAAATATACCAGTTCACACTGAATCACACATTTTTTACTCTTTTTTTTTAATGTTATTTTGTTTGACGGAACTGTTTAGCTCTGTGTGAAGTTTCATTGCTTTTAATATTTGTGGTGTGGATATACAACACTTTCTAAGCTCTCTTTTTTTTTTTTTTTTCTTTTCGTGTGTGTGTGTGTGTGTGTGTGTGTGTGTGTTTATCAGTCTTCTGCAGTAAAACAGAATCATTGTGTGAGATATTCAATATATCTCTGTTCTCTCTGTTCTCTCTGTTCTCTCACAATTTCCTGATTTTTCTACTTCTGTTATGTTCCTTCTCTTTCTTCTTATCTTTCATCAACTGTTCATTCAGCATCAAGTTTGAATCTACAGCTTTCACGTTCCCTTCAAGCTTGCATATAAGATATTTTTCTTGTTTATTTGCTCTTCATTTACTGAATTATCAGTTGTCTCAGTCAATATTTTCCATTAATTTGTTGACACATATTTGTGCTCTAGGGTGCACTTCTGTATGCTGTCCTAACTGGTGCTGAAAACCGCATCCTACAAATTGAGTCCTGTGAGTTTATTTCTGTGATATAACTGAAAAGAAGTGCAGAGATATGACACGCTTCAGAGGTAAGCTTGTTAGATGAGATACTCATTCATTTTCCTACAGACACTTGATCCGTCCACGCCTCTATTGAGACACACATAAAATAGATTTACTTCTCGACCCCCCACACAATGGGAACCAAACCCCTCTGTTGAAACTCTTCGCAGCGATCCTTCTGTTCCAGTTGAATGACCATAACGGTCGACGAAAGCGACGGGGTTTATGATCAAACAAACCCTACTCTTGTTCAGACTACCGAAGTGATGACTGACCCATCTCTGCCGGACGGCAACAAACAAGAGGATTCAGCCAACCAATCAACCGCTATGGATCAACAGGAAGCTCATTCTAACCCAGGTCGGGGTTCGTTGCCGGGTGGAGTCCTAGGTGAAACGTCAACTTTCTCACATGATGGCGACCCCGGAAGTTTGGACGGCCCCGTTTCCTTACCTAGCCTACCTCTTCTGAACTTGAATTCCCCTATCAGACCGACGGACCACGACACACACGAAGTTTCCTACAGCTTAGATCAATCGTTGCCCTCTCCGTTTGCCACTCAGTATGAGCCCCAACAAGTCACTTCTGATTCGCAAATTTCAGGTTCTCAGCCGGATCAGCTTTCTACTTCTGGCCAA
This sequence comes from Blastomyces percursus, assembly GCA_018296065.1. Classification (NCBI taxonomy): domain Eukaryota; kingdom Fungi; phylum Ascomycota; class Eurotiomycetes; order Onygenales; family Ajellomycetaceae; genus Blastomyces; species Blastomyces percursus. The sequence goes on along the minus strand of JAFEJD010001023.1, from coordinate 11,602 downwards.
ATTCCTCCTCTATTAGATACATTTTCTCCGCCTGCTGGTATCGAGAATGAGACTACAGATGATATATTTCCTGTTTCTTACGTTACCAATGTGGGTCAATCGACTTTCGGTTCGCAAATTGGCGCGGCATCCTTCTTCACAGAGGGAAGCGGCTCGACGGTCTCTGCTCCCCTTAATCATCCCGCCAACGGGAGTACCGGCCCAATATACCCAGAAGATTCTCCCCACGCTTTAGAAAGCACTGATGATGAAATGGATTCCATCAGTGGCGAACCAGTTTTGCATTATGATTACGGTTATTATGACTACGAGGAGGACCCGGCTTTCCGTAGTAACCTCATTGAAGAGTCTGAACTATCCCGTTTCTCCGATGATAGACTGCCTGGCATGTCTTCTTCTTTGGGCAGCACAGGAAGTGTGTACGATGACTTTTGTTCGGAGAACGATACCGAGAAGTTTTACATAACCGACGATGAATTATCTTGGTGTGATCCTACCGAATACAACAACACACGGTCTACCGTCGGCAACGATTTTCATGATAGCGGATCTCACCACGACCAGCCTTCCACCTTTGCTGCTGGTGGGCATTCTCAACCTCTATCGTTTACGAACTTGGACAATATTAACGGCTTAAATGTTACCTTCAACACTGACGCGGATGATGACGACAGCCTCGATTTAGGAGAGTTTACACAACTAGAAAGTATGGATTTACATTTTATTAGCCCGCCTTCTACATTGTTTCTTCCGTTAAATGTACAAGCCCTTGGAAAGGCCCAACGAATCATCCATCGTGCATTTGATAACATGAAATCTTTTGAATATCCATCTGGACCTTTTATCAACCAGCCACGAGAACTCTACCCCAATGCTGATAGCATAATGTTGCAAGCCGTGTCAAATTTCTTTTCTCAATTTTCAATTTTTGCAACCCCCTCTAAAGGAACGTTCTTAGTTCGTGATGCCCATAATGCGCTTTTCGTCAATGACACTACAATCACTTTCCTTTCTGGCCTTGAGATGACAGACACCTTGAAGACTCATGATCATACCCAAGATTCTCCACACTTCGTGTTCTGTCAATCTCTTCCTTGGCCAAGGATTTCAGCCTCTCCTCAAGTCACTCCACCCAATCAGAGATTGACTGCAGTTACCCCCCCTGGTGGCCTTTTAACTGAGGATCAGTACACTTACATACATGGCCCCTCCGAACAGTCAATATACTTTGTCCCTCCGTCATTGGTTTTAAAATATTTCAATTCCCATATTGCCAGCGTGCTTCTTGCTGCGCCTCTTGCTCCATGCGAAGGCCATACATACACACTTGCTGACGGTCTTGAAATTCCAGCTTTCGAAAAGAACCTTTCAATCGATATGTTCATTAAGCAATGGCTTATTCGATCCAAAATACCACCCCAACAGCTTGCTTTGAAGGATCGACCTCATGTCCCAATATCGGATGCAGCTGCGAACGTCTCGTATTGGCCACGACCCCAAAGGATAACGCGCCCCGAAAACCACCAATTCAAGGCCTACGATATTCAGAAAATCCCTTGGCAGAAAAAAATGAATGTCCGCAGGTCGGATGCCAGGATCCTTCGCGATAGCTGGTACAAGGGTTACCGGAATTTAGTGTTTAATCCGCATGGGGTAAATTTCAGTATCTCTTTGCTCTGGGAAAAATGGCTAACTTATGATTTAGTATTCGAAGCGGCTACCGGAGACAGAGGAATTCTTCAAGGCAAAAACCATGTATACCAAATATAAGGCGTCAATGTCGCATTTTCAGCTGCGTAATCTTATGTCTGTGACATCGTCGAATACGGTGCAATATGCCCATCGGTCAAAGATTTACTCTGTAACCCCGTTTCACAAACAAAAGAATTGCCTAATTGATCTCTCTCATACTTCCAAGTCTGCGACTTTCTTTGAGCCAGTGAAAATTTCAATTATGAAAGCCAAGCACGGCGTAACTATAGTTGGAGGGTTCTGTGGCGAATATGCGATGAGAGGCGACGTGACTGACTACAGTACTGTCGATGGTTATATCACGAAAAGCCAAAACGGAATCACAAATCATATCGATATTGTTAAGCATCGAACCAGTCGTAGCCCTCAGGCAATTATCGCGTCGAATGATCAGCATCTTCGAGTCCTTGACTGTGAGACAAACAAAGTTGTCCAGCGCCACAAGTTTGCTCGGGCAATTAACTGCACCGACACATCATTAGATGGCCGACTACGTGTTATAGTCGGCGATGCTAGGGAGGCGTGGATAATTGATAGTGAAAGTGGGAAACCGGTTCAACCACTATCCGGCCATCAAGACTTTGGATTCGCATGCGTTTGGTCACCTGATATGCTTCATGTTGCAACTAGCAATCAGGATGGAACAGTCAACGTCTGGGATGCTCGTATGTGGCGAGTACTGCAATTTATCGAGTCTGATGTAGCGGGGTACCGGTCGTTGCGATATTCTCCTGTTGGAGGTGGCCCACGCACGCTTCTCATGTGCGAACCAGCCGACCGCATCGCAATAGTCAACGCACAAACATACCAAACTCGTCAAGTGCATGATTTCTTCGGCGAAATTGGCGGAGCTGACTACACTCCTGATGGCGGCCGGATCTGGGTCGCTAATATGGATTATGCATTTGGCGGATTGATGGAATTCGATCGATGCCAGTGGGGTCAGGAGTTTGGCATCGGGCGAACAAAAAAACGACATATAGAGGAGCGCCTTGATACCTACTACCCCGATTTGCCTAACGAGTGGCTTCCCGAAGCGGATTTGGATGACGACGAAAGATGTATGCTCGGACCTGGAGAGAGAAAGTTACGCTATAGGCGCTTGATGAGCAACCGAGAACATGCCGACCTCCTTCGCCTGTGATTCCATAGCCTTTTCTAAATCATATTTCTTTGCATAGCTTTGTGTTCTTTCTTCCCCCTTAGTTGTAATATTCGTTCTTGCATTTCTTGCCAATTGCCCGTACAGCCCCGTTTGTAGTGCATTCCAAGCGCTGGTTTCTTGCCTTTTTTTTTTTTTCATTTTTCTCCCTTCCTCGCGAGTACTTTGACAGAATGGCCTTTTATTCCTGGATCACTTCTCTTTTTTTTGCTCTACCCCTTTTTGCCTCTCCTCCGATCTCATAGAGTTCATCTCTTGGAGTAATTCAGGCTTGGTAATCATCACCATTTTCCTGCATTGCCTTTTAACGTTTCCCCTTTTTCTCCCCATTTTCTTTTCTTGCTTTGTCTTTTTTTCAGCAAATGGTGTTATGTTGGAATAAAACCCCGGTTTGGGAAAATCATGTTTTGCATTTTTTTAATTTTCAATGTATTTGTTGCATTTGTATTTCCTCCTTGTTGTTCCTTGTTTTCGATATGGAGTTGATCGGTTGAGGTGGTTACCGGACCCTGTTCTCTAGCTGTATGGTGGCTCGAGATGCCTGGAAACCGATTTCTATTTCTTTTCTTTTTGATTTTTTCTTTTTGTCTTCCTGGACTTTTATGAGAGATGGATAAATAAAAAAAGGAGCAGGCCAAGGTTACGGCGAATTGGTGCATAGAAAAAGGCACGGTTGGGAATACTAGGTATGGATTTGGGAATACTATTTGAGCAACATTGCACATTCTCTTCCTTTCTGTTTCTTCTCTTTTTCACTTTACCTTATTTTTGACGTTGTTCATTCTTATGATTTCGCTCCTTTACTTTATTTTCTTCCCTTTTATTTGTCTATTTCCTTTTCTTCTTTCAATACGTCTTTTACAATTCTTGTTTAATCCGCATATGGTTCCAGCATTTTCCCCTTTCTTTCTCTTTGAGGCAGGGCGTTTATTGTATGAGTACAAATGAGAGACTCAGTTAGTAATTGGGCAGCGGGGGAAGATGGTTTAATGCAGTTTCAGAGCAGTTTCATGATAGCAGTGCAGTGGTGATGGCATGGGTGTGATCTGCGTTGATGTTTGTTTTGTTAGCTTTTGAAAACTTATTAAAACCAAACATTTTGTTCCATTAACTAACCTGCGTATCTGATGACTAAGAATGGCTGATGAAATCCCTCATCCCTCCCCATTTTCAACAAAATGGTAAATTTATTGTAAATGGCTCAAATCAGAATTGACAACACCACAATTGCAAAGTACCTCAGGGGAAAGCAGGTGAAAGAATTAGTTGGAGGAGCGCCAGATATTGTTTAGCTCGTCAGCTGAGTGTCCTCAATGTTAGCACAAGACATAGCTGTACCTTCTTACTCCGTATCTAAGGAATGTTTATCTATGTTTCGGAATGTCAGCAGTATAAGACTTATAAGAAAGGGTTCAAGTGGCATTGACTTGCAGAAATACATCAAGTTATCAAGAGACAAGAGAGTTTGAGAAATGAAAAAGCGAGAAAAAATAGCAGTAACGGCTTCAAACAAAGCATATACTCCCATGACATATAACCCCATAGGTATATATACGCCTGTGACTCCTGACGTTAAATGTCGTACTTGGCATTCCTTGATGGCCTCTAGACTTCCATCTTTCGCCATTTTCTTGTCTCCCGTAGCTAGCCCCTCATGTCCCCTGTCAACCAGTAGATAGATACGACAATCTCATACAAAAATCGAACATCAAGACATATGCACGTATAGCAAGTACTTAACCCGAATCTGGGCTACGTCGTAAACGATATACTCGTTATACTGCAACCAAGCATCCGTACTATCCAGCGTCTCCGGCGGTGACGAAACATCAGGCATAAGAACCCCCTTCAGATCCTCGCTCACACAACCCGCATCTTTCCATCCCTGCGGTACTGTCTTGCCTTTACCCAGCGTAGATAGGCTTCCCTGCTTCTTCGCGTTCTCGCCCGCATGGTAGTCGCTGTCAACAAGTTCAAGCATCGGGCTGCCCAACTCGACATCGCACAACATCAACACGCCGATTCTGTCGCTGCTGTGCGCGCAGCAGTAGTTGGCGGATTTGCTGGAGATGTCGGCGAAGTAAACTCCCTTGCCGAACATGTAGCCTGTTACTGGGGCTTCGGGGGGCGCGATTCTGAGACCTTGGCTGAGAATGCCTCCGTAGTTGGTGCTGCGAGAACCGTGCCATAGGAGACGGCGGTTGCTGTTTGGTAGGTTTGCGAATGGGGAGCTCTCGAAGCGCTCCTTTTCACCACGACGTTCGACGCGGAAAATGTGTTTGAGCTAAGAATTTGTTAGTTTGTGGATATCTCTTTTGAAGAGGGGGTTCATCCTCTCTGGGATTTGGGAGTTAAGAGGGAAACTTTACATTGTAGCGGATATAGTGAGTCTTGCCATGAGACTTCACGAGGTAGTCTTCTAACTCCTTGTATTCGGTTGTAGCTGACTCCACTGGATGATCAAACGAATTGTTAGCATTGTGGTCCTAGAAGGGAAGTAAATAACGGTCTTTGAGTACGCACGTGGTGTCATTTCCTCTAGCCCTAGGCCTGCAAATTGAACATCGAGAGGATGAAGACCAGTTTCGGACATCTTGGCACCCTTCAAGATCTCGTTGGCAATCTCCATGTCGGTCAAAGTTTCGAGGAGTTCGATTTCACGCTTGATAAGGTCCAGAGTGCCGATAACAGGAGGTCGACGACGTCCGAAATCGTGAGGAATGAGAGTAAAATATTGGTTGCTCAGATCCTCCGTGAGCTGCCCATACGGCCGACCATAGTTTTGCATGGCAAGTGATGGGTTTGCAATTAATTCTGAAAGATTCTTTAGAACCTCAAACCCCGCCATGAGAATCCGTTGGCTTAATTTCCCTAATGGTAGTTTATTTGCGTCGTATGACATGCTAGCCATGGTTGAGAGCATGTGCCTTTGGTTAAAGATAAGAGCAACAAACTCCTGGACGGGCTGTGACAATGTGCATTCAGGCATCTTCACATCTTCCCCGCCTTCCTTCTTAGCTTTCTTATCACTTTTGCCGTTGTCTTCTGAATCGTCTTCATAATTCCTTTCAATATAGGTATATTTTCCAGCTCTTGGGCTACTGAGCCGGTTACTCCAAGAAAGGCCTGTCTTGCTGCTGAATTTCTTGGCAAAGACATCTTTCGCTTGGTCTAGAGTCAGTCCAGAGAACTGTGCTTTTTGTCCAGTTTCGCCAACCCGGCCCCACCGCGTCCATGCCGTATATTTACCAGAAGTTTTGTTTACTAGCAGCTGAATGAGGTAGAATTTGTTGTTGTTGTTCCTGGCATTGGTTTGGTTCAATGCTGCGTCATAAATGACTCCATCTTTTTCAATAAAAACCTCATGAGTTGCTAAGTGGAACGTCAGTCTACCTATTTCGTGAAGCATGGGTGCACACGTCATGGATTAAAATGGTACTGACAGCAGCATGGTGAATATTCATCAACCGGAATCTTTAACGTTGGAGATGCCTGCTTGGAATCCTTTTTCTTCTTCGCTGGGGGTACATCCTGGGACTTGGATGTAGTGGTATCATCCTCATCCTCATCATCCGCCGGTACAGGACGTTTGGCATTTGAGCTGGCTGCTGGTTTGTTGCCTTTGGAAGGTGCTACGTCTGCGGCTGGCACATCATTCTCATCATCGTCCAGGCTAACATTAGCCTTAGAATCATTAGACTGCTGTTTGGTTCTGGATGATCTCAGAGGCCTGCCATTGGTGGCGGGCGCAGGTGCTGGGGTCGCTGTCAAGAGATAAGAAGTTTCTGAAGCTGGCTTTCCATCTGCTGCCGAATCCAGAAGCCAGCTCAAGGACACAATTTTTATACTTTTGAGCGCGGCAGCTTGTTTACCTGGGATATCGTCAGCAACACGCAATACCAATTACCGCATATAGGCTAAATTTTCTTGGATTGTAGAACGACAACAAAGATATAGAAAGTAAATAATAAAAGGGGTCCAATTGCTCACATTTTAGCTTATTGTCATCTACGTCTTTTTGAGTGGTCACAAGATGTGTACATGCATCGATGACCTTTGCACTGTAGGTGCCGCCGCCAGACTGAATTTTGTCAATAAGAACGGCTATCCGCGACGAGTTAGCATCGTCGAGTGCAAAAGACCAGGTCACAACCGCTTCTTTCGGTCTTCTCCATTTCTGAATTGATTTCACTCTATTGCTCCGTTTTCAAAGAACATACCTTGTTTATGCATCGGGAATGTGCCACTGAGGGCTATCATGTGGTCTTTGAAACTGGTCGCCATTTTCACGAGATTTGAGACAACACAGGGGAAACAAGCAGGGCGGCAATTGAAACAAAATCCAACAAAGTTGTAGGAAGGGATTATTTTAAAGATGAATGGTTCTCCGCAGGGTCACCCGATGGCCCTTTTAAACAACTCTTGAGGATTGCCTTGGGCAGTCTCTTCCTTTTGAGTTGAGGCTGGCTGTCGTGTTTGGACGCTAGCAGAGGCGGCAGTACCGCAGCCGCAGCAAACAAAGCCCCTGAGCTCTATCGGCGCTGGAAGCCGCACACTCCGAGCTCGCACAGGGTCGGTCAAAGCTAGGCTGCGACTAGCGCCTGCACATCAACTGGCTCCAACCAGGCAGAAGAGGAGCTTCCAGGGTTCCGGTTTCAGCGCAGCAGTGGTGCCACGGCAGGACTCTGAAGAATCATGCCCGCTATCGTTGCAAACACGATCAACAAGTCGAGATGTTTTCTTGTTAAACAAGGCAACAACGCGCCGCGATTGGCTTAGCTTCACGTGATCATCAGGCCAACGCGAATCCACTGAGATCGCGCCAGGCAGCACTCGATGTCTGGCTGAGGAAAAATGACCCCACGGCATCGTTTTCAACTACTAGTGACGTTTCGATATTCCCTGTGGACGGAGGATGGAGCATCCAATCTTCTCTGCAACGTGGGAAGTCAAAATCCATTCTTCCATCACCAGTTATTCCACGTGATCCATCCATCGTTATGGCCTGGAATTTTCTCCTAGGGTTTATCACATCTCACTATCTTCCTTGTGCAAGATGCTCTGGAGACGGGAAATTTTGGATTTCTATGGTCGCTAGAAAGACCTTTGGCACCAATTTCACCTTCGATTCAGCTTCTTTGATCACATCGTTACCAACTGGAGAGAGATAGTCGATAGGAAAACTTTCGCTAATGTTGAAAAATTCCCATTACATATAGCTATATCGCTGAACTCAGGACTACTTTGAGAAGAGAAGACGCTCGGGAAACAGATACATCTATACAGAAACATTCTGGCTCTAACTGAGAATAGCGTGAGGAAGATGAACGATAGCACTTCACACACTAAACCCTTTCAGAATATCCATCAACTCTTCATTTCATTTACGCCTAGCGTTTTTTTTCTATTCCGTGACTTCTTTTTCGTTTTTAGGGGAGCAGGAGAAGTCGAAGCTGAATGGAATTCCTCCTTGTCCTCATCCAAAGACCCCTCTTGTTGCGATTGCGTTGCAGGTGTAACAAATTCAGCTTCGCCTGCGGATTCGGTTGCCCCACCAGATGGTTCCTCTACTATGGGCTTAGCACCTTTTAGGGATGCATCCTCAAATGCGTCCTCCTCTTCAGTCTGCAAATCTGTCGAATTTTTATCCGATTCTTCCTCCGGTAATGTTCTTTCCTGTAATTCGTCTTCCCCCTGAATACCTCCCTTGGTGGACGATGCCTCTTTCTCTGCGGATTTTATTTCTTCTGTCATTGCATGCTCCTTAAGTATTTCTTGTATCGACTCATATTTATTCAAGGACTCATTGTCTACACTTGAAGCTCCCTCTCCAACGGAGCTGGGTTTCGTACTTTTGCCATCATCGTTGCTGCTGCCATGTACTTCATGTATCTCAACATCTTCATAGCTTTCAATTGGCGATTCGGCTTCTCTTTCCGATGTCCCATAACCAGACCCGCTGACTAGCGAGATACGGGCAGTATTCCGAGGTGGTAATGGCGGAGGTGTGGGTTTGGCAATGGTGACGAGGCGAGCACGGGTGAAAGACGGGCTGGTAGGGCGAGCTTGGTTTGAGTCCCTAGGGAGAGACTGATCCTGGATAACGAGGGATCGTCGTGTCATCGAGATAGATTTTTCTTGCAAAGGGTTTGTGCATTGGGTTCTAGTGGAGTTATCCCTGTCCGAGATATGGAGATTATCTGAACAAGACCGACTAGCCGATGTTGGAGCGGTTGGGGGTAGGTCGTCGATGAAATCGTCTGTTTGGGTGGCTCTGTCAATGCTTGCAGTGCTCTGGACGCTGGTCCGCCAACTAGCCCTCCGAGAGCTCTCCACACTCAATCGTGACAAACGATTGTATAGCGGGCTCGTTGGGCTCGGCCGGAATTCAAACGTGTCGACCCTAGGTATGCGGTTCGTTCCGGCTTCTCGAATTATTACGCCCTCCCTTTCTAGTGCTTTAACCCCAAACGGATCCGGGTCGTCAGGTGGGGGGAGACCAAACACATAAGTTTCGATATCAGCATCTCCGGGAGCTTCTCCCAGAGGAGGAAGCATAGTCTCATCCACATCGATATCACCTTGAGCCGCCTTTATCGTCTCTATTAATGTTCCTATCGAGGCCGGTGGATTTTTTGCTTTACCTGCCAAAATGTCAGCCACGCGGATTCGTTCGCCATAGAAACGCTCGTTTTCATCGGTCCTCTCAATTACGATAGTCCCGTCTATTTGAACTCCCGCGTACACACCCCGGCTCTTCAAATAAGTCCACACTGGAGCCCGTCGCTTGTGTACCTCAGATTCCACTGCACCTCCTACACCAAACGGGCCAGCAACTGCACTGAGCTCCCCACCCAGTGTACATCGTACCGCTTTGAAAGCCTCTAGCGCCTCGTAAGTATTTATGACAACCACACAATCGTAGATCTCCACACCAGCCAGAAACCCAAGCCCAACAGTATGCATCATGATTGCCGAAGGAGGACTCCACTCTCCCGTCTCCTTTATCCTGGCGACAAGAATTCCACCACCTCCAGATCCACTGAACCACGGACCAGTTCTCATTGCTGTAAAGATTGCCAAGCCCTTGGCCTGCTTGATAACAGCAGGAGGTATCTTTTTAACGACCCTTTGTCTCCCTTTTGGTCTGTCAATAATATCTTTCTCATTGTCCTCATCAGTATTCTTATACTCCTCAGACCGGTCTTCTGAGCTCGCACGCGAACCCGTCCCATTTGCCTCCTCACGCTCTTCGTCGATCTCGGCGGAGAACCCATCCTTACAGAAACTTCGCAATATCCGAGCTGCTTTGTCACTTTCCTTATCTAGAGTCGTGAGCCAGAATGTCTCCGCGCCGAGCTTGTCAATAGTTTTGTACGCCTTATCAAACCTGCGCTTCGAATGCACCTTTGTCTTTTCCCATATCGAGTTCGACATTGTACCATTCGTTTCTTGCCGATTGTGACCGGAACCGATGGCAGAGGCGGAAAGATGGTTTGGTGGAAAAACAACGACACGAATAAGAAGGAAGTAAACGCTTTACGCTCTCAAAGAAATGGTTGAGGCGACAAACGCTCTCTCATCGGGAAGGCGAAACTTCGGGCGAAGGTTTCACGGTAAGTTGCGATGGGAGCGGCTCGGCGGTCCTGGAAGTTAAAATAAGGTGAACAATCTGTACCTCGCATTGGGATCTCGCAAAGGATGAGTAGAGCGGAAATAGGTATGAGAAGAGAAAAGAGTCGAGCGAATGAAATTCAATTGTTAATGTCCACCTAGAAGAACGGAGGAGATAACTACAATTATTAAACAACTTCGATCAGGAAACATGTTAATTGTCCTCCCAACTTCCCCAGGTACCTAACAGGTAGTGGGTAAAATTATATTATTTTACGGGGTGAACGAAGCTTGGTTTGTTTCACTACTGGCGATCTTCCCGTATGAAACATCTCTTTATCAATTTGGGCTACGGTCGAGACTTATATACAGGTTTCTTCACGACCAGCTTCAGCCGCCCGCGGAGAGTTAAGAAAAAGAAAACATAGAATCATGACGCGACTCAGGAACATAAGGAAAACCACAAGTATTTCAGCCAGCCAGTTCCAGCCACCGCGGCACCACCGGGAAGCGCTCGCTGGCTCTACCGCAACATCCACACCCAGCCTCCGCCACAGAGTCACCTGGGCCCGGATCCATAGTTAGGGCTGATGAAGTCACGTGAATAAGTGGTGTACTCCTCTAGTTTGTAAACTGTATGTTCGGGGTGCGATCACTCAGAGGGGCTCTTTTTTCAACGCTGTTTTGATGATTTCGCAAATTTCGTCTGACGATGTGAATTAATTCTTGTTCCAAAATGATTGATCCTGACTCCTGAGACTTTTTTTTATCTGCCACTCTCAAATGCATAAATTGATTGACTTTTACTTATCTCAAGCAAATTCTAAGTCAGTATTCTGATGTCTGTAAATTTGCTACTGTCTCGTTACTCTTCTGCTGCTCTGCAATCTTCATCCTATTTATACTAATAATATAAGTATTCAGTGAACTCTGATTTAAAACTCATTTAATAATAGTAAAAAAAAAAAAAAAACAATCTTTATCTTGTCGTTTCCTTTGTTTAAATACTTGTGTCGACGCTACTTTTTTACGATTAAATCGCGATCGCTCCCTGGTTACAGAGGGCCCTTGAAG
>JAFEJD010001014.1:0-19466 GCA_018296065.1 Blastomyces percursus | reverse complement strand
GTTTTCTAGATTTAGTGCTTAAGTAAATAGGAATCGGCGACAATGCCAATACGATGATGATGTTGTTTTGTTCATAACTAATTTACGGTGATTCCACGGCTTATCCACCATTATTTTACAGTTCAGTGACAGTTTCACTGATTGACATTACCATAATCTGACCCTATAATAAGTCTACGTTTTTCCGGTATGGTTGGCGAAGAGCTGAAGGCATGTCGTGAGAACAGCTTTGGGCAGGGAATTAATTCTCGTCATTCTCACATTTAGGTTTTCTTGCCGTTTGACTCTTCCAACGGGTTCTATGCTTAGTGTTCTGCCGGGTTTTATACTCAGATGCAGGTTCATCCAAATCCAGGAAGCGAAAAAACGACTCGTAGCTACGAACTACAGTTCAGCGCTTGTCCAGATTTTCTCCTTTGCTGCTAAGCGTATCGACTTTCTTTGATGCGAGACACTAACTAGCGAAAGCGGCCAGAACATAGATCAAACATTATCATGAGCGAAACAAGAAGCTCCCGTGATTCCAAGGAAAACTAAATTTCATTCCTTTTATAATATTTCCTTTCCATCATCTAACTGCTGCCGGAGAATGCATATGCTGTGTATAACATAATGGCCAACTGCACCCTCAAGCAAGCACGATAGTCACCAAGCCCGAAAGTTCTCTAGGCTATGTGGACAAGATCTTTTGAGCCAACAATGACAACGATGATAAATAGAGTCTGAACTCTTAACTACAACGGTTAACAAAGTAGCGACGCCTACAACTCGCGGCCAAACCAATGATCTATTGAACCGATATATATTTTCTTCGTCCTTCGAATGCTGGAGATCCCCGAAACAGTGAGAAGGCTACTGTGGCTGATGGGATCAGAAGGTCGGCAGATTTAGCCAAATCAGACGAGGAATTTTCGATAAGTCATATGTGACATTGAGGGAACTTCTGAGCCTTAGGGCATGCTGCCTTTTAGAACTTGTGCAACTAAATGACTTGTTACGTGTTGAATGTTACATAGAAGGGTTTGTCAATACACACGTGAACGCCGCAAGGATAGGGCTTTCGTCCCTGGCGAACCATGGTGCACGTTTACTCCATTGCAGGGCACCTATCCAATGCTACACAATGAGAATCGTTTCACTCTCTCTGGGAAGACGAAAATTTGCAGTTGTTAACAAAGAACACGGCAAGGTGATAATAGAGCCCTACAGTAATAGAATTTTCCATGACATGGACATCATCCTTCTCTGGCGATAAAATAGAAATACCTTGAAGTTTGCTCACTAGTTCTCAGGGTAAAAAGGTGCAGTTGATACAAGGAAAGAGAATCACGATTATATATTCGGGTCGGGAAGTAAGATGTGTAACATTGTAGAAGAGATCTGGGACATTTTCAGCGACCTGCATGGCGCAGGCTGTGTTTACGATATGCTTAGAAATGATTCTGCCTCAGCTTTTCTTCTCAGGCTCAATGGGATGCGTTTGGGGAAATTGGTTTAAGCAGATGATATATTTTATGGAATGGGAGCGTCTTATTATCTTCTCTATAGTACGCTCGTGTCCGTCTCCATCCGTTCCAATTCTGCTTACCCCCCAATTTCCCATGATTACAAGGAAAATAAAAGACAAACCTAGTTATAGATATCGACACAATTCCATTCCTTCCCTACTAGTGACGCCATGACCATTCCCTATCTGAGAACTGTTCATAACGTCAAACACCATTGCCATCCCACTTGCCAAATGCCATAGGATATGACAGTGAAATAGCCAGGTGCCCGGATTATCAGCGAGAAACCGCAGAACGGCATGTCCCCGTGGTGGTATTTGCACTGTATCTCGCAGTAGGGCTCTAGCCAGGTTCTTCGAGGATGGTCGATATTGTCGATGCTGTTGATGAGGGTTGAATGGGTTATACGAGCCCCATCCACGAGAGGAAGAATGTATAGTGAGAATGAAGAAGTTGTGGCCGTGCTGTTTTACTTAAATTTAGCGTTTGATCGATATTGTATTTCTGGATTGGGGATAGATGTTGGGCTGGGACGCGAGGACACTATTAGACTTGGAGCTAAGGAAGGAAGACATGAATATTTAAAATCGCCTTACAAGATGGAAGGGATGTGGTCCTTCGTCTAAATTATTAATGACAAGGTCGACCCAGGCGGGCTTACTCCCTGTAGAAATCACGAACTGGTTTTTATCCCAATGGTGTGGATCAAGGTCAACCAGAGGGTATGGAGGGTCTGATTGCGGACGCCATGACGTCTGATTAAAGTAACCAAAAGGTACATTTTGGTTCTTGGACATTTGGGATATCTTTGTATATAAAACGTAAGTTTGCTGGGCTTCAGGCGGAAGGTTGGAGAGCACCGCCGCAGCGGATGATACCTGAGTTAGGTCAATGTGAGTTCTTGAGCGGATACGTAGGGGCTGTGGATTATATGTTTTCATATTGTTTGAGTTGGTGTTGTATATCGGAAAGGCTTGGGCAGAAGAGAGTGCTGGGTTGGGGTATTTGAAACATCTGAATACCGTTAGCTGGAGGTATAAAAGAGGAAGATGTCTTTATGTGACAGTTGACTCTTACTCAGGATCCAATTCCACAGTGAGGGAGGATTTCCCTCGCGCGTTTTGAGGGTGCCGCAGGATAAAATCTACTCGTTGACCTGGATAGAGAATTCCAATGGACTTTGAATTGGATGCCTTTGATTGCTTTAAGTGCTGCGTATTCAAGCCTCCGTCAACATGGGTCAGGCTTATATTCCCTTGGGAAAACCCAAGAGAAAACCCAGCAAGGGCTCTAAGTCCTCGGGTTAGAAAAGCTACATTATTCCTTAGGACTTTAGAGAGAATTCTCACCCGGTATTCACGACTCGGACCCGGTATGACTGGGTAGGGTCTATTATAAAATGAGGCAAGGGAGTTTCACTGGAACAGTCAATGGGACGCGCTGGTACTGCCCTGGTGCAATCAAAGCGACCAACTCCATTGATGAGAAGAGAGTCCGGTACAGGCTGGAAAATATAATTATCAGTTTTGCCTAGGTTAGAGAACGAGACAGGGATGTAATGTGCATACTTCATTCCCGTATGAGGCAGCCCGCATATACCATTTCAGGACATCGTCCGCAGGCCTATGGTACCAATCCCCAACTAGTAGGAGAATTTCTTTTTGATACTTATATTTCAAAATATCTGATTCCGCGTTTCGGGACTGAGTTCCTCGAATAGTTTTTGGTGTAGGACGATGAACTACCAATCCACCGTACAGTCCATCTGCTCTCTGCAGGCCGGAATGAGCGTGATACCTGAGTAGAGATATCAGTACATTACTTGTATATACTTACAGGTATAGGATTTAAGACATACCAATACGTTCCGCTTTGCGAATCGGAAATAGTAAAATCATAGCGAAAGGAATCTCCGGGGTTGATAGCACACTGGGTCACCCCTGTTGTGCCGTCCATTCGGTTTGCATCTTGACGATGTTAGCAACGAGAACTTCTAGTTACTGCGTTATTCAATGTTAAAAACAACCCCTCATATGCAGGCCATGCCAATGTACCGAGACACCCTCATCATCCAAGCCATTTCTTACATCCACGATCAAACGATCTCCAGATCGGGCTTCAACGACCGGACCTGGGAATTGCCCTAGTCACGGCATGTTAGTCGATCGGCATTCGCGCTAGTCGGGAATAAATTGCCAGAGCCGAACAAAGATAAACAGGAGCCACACCATTTACAAGATAGATGCGTTTCAGGACACCGTCAGGACGACGAGAACCCGCAGTTACCGTCCAGTTGAGCCGGATTGTTCTCACAGCCCGATAAATATGCGCCTCGGGATGCAGCTTCTGAACGCCAGGATGCGGCGACGGGCCCAGAACCCGGTTTTGGGACGAATAACTCGGAGACTTCGGGATTCCCAGAGCTCCCAAGAAGCTTACCACCAGAACCAGGAAGATGACGACAGACGCCAAGTAGCTTCTTGACCAGGCTGCCGCTTGGCTCCCCGTATCAGCTTGAGTTGGCTGTGACAAAACTCTTGGAGGATCTTGGAGATCTCCGCGTGGTTGGCGTATTCTCCGGCGGCTGGATGGTCGTTCCATCCGGGAGCTGTGTTAAAGCCGATGGAGATAGAACTCAAAAGGCCGGGGTTAAAAGCAAAGCCGACACAGACCTGCACGTTGTACACAAAAGTCCCTCACACACGGATCATTTGCTGGCAGCACAGAGAGGGTTTGGTGGCTACCCCGGCTGCCTTTTTATCTCTCGCTGAGGGGTGGAGTTTACAGAGCGGCCGTCTTGCTGGCTTGCACCGCCACCCGAGCAACTCAATCTGACACCCTTGACGTCTGGAGAGAATTTCTTAGCTTTCCTGGAAGCAGTTTCAAACATGGAGGCTGTATGCTCTAGTTAGTCTGCGTTCCAATGGTATTGATTGATTAGCGGGAGGTCCCCCACCCCCCTTCTCCAAATTGCCCTTAGTGGAATATGAAGTGAATCTCACCTGAGCTATTCGCAGATGTTATGGCTATATCTAACAAAGCTGCAATTTTCTTTTTCTGAAAACTCATTCTCCCTCTATTAGGAAACACCATTTCGGTATCTTGCAGTCTAATCAGATGGCTTCTCGTTGGGTGAAATTAGGATTAGTTACTACTGCAGTATGTATAGCTTCTTGTTCGAATATGATATTTCCTTTGCTGACCATGAGTTTATAGCTAGCTGGTTTACTGGCAGCAATCCTCTTGATTTTATTAATTGACCGAGCCGAAGCCGTTCGAAGCTTGAAGGACATCGACCATGTCATTATATTTATGCAGGAAAATCGGTCATGGGACACGGTATGCTTCTATCAACGATAGACTTATCAAGTATTCGAAATCTAACTGAACCTCTCAGTATTTCGGAACTATGGCCGGCGCAAGGGGATTTAATGACCCCAACGTGCAGGTCAACCCGAATGGCCGTTCCGTGTGGTACCAGTCAGTTCCTTGCGGCCAGTCTATATCGAATTGATTTAAATGCTTACCTTTTATAGACCGATTGATTCGAGCTTGTCAAATGACACAGACGCCCTACTTCCGTGGTACTTAGGATATCTAGGCGGAAACTGGTCTCAAGCTATACAGTGCATGGCTGCTGGAAGCAATGGCTATACAGAAAATCACGCTTCCATCAACGGCGGACTCAACGATGGATGGGCAAGGAATAATACACCATGGAGCTGGGGTTATCTAAAACGACAGGACCTACCTATTCAGTTTGCAATTGCAGAAGGATGGACTATCGGGGATATGTATCAGGTATATGCCCCTCCATGCTTTAGGAGGCAACGTTCGAGCCTAATGGCGGGATAGGAATCTCAAATCACTGCAACGAACCCGAATCGTGTCACTTTGGTTAGTGGGAGTATCAACGCACCTGGTAGCCCGCAGTCACCAGATGAAGGAGGCGTGTATATAGATAACACCGAAACGCCAGGTGGGTTGTTCCGGACGGACTCTGCTCAGCGGATTAACTTTTTGAGCTAAACTAAGCTACCAGGCTGTGAGGCTCCCAATCTCAACTGTTACCCTCTCAAGTGGAAAACAATATTCGAAATATATGAGGCTGCAGGCGTTTCCTGGCAGGTTTACCAAGGAGTGGACAACTTCGATGACAACCCCTTGGCCTGGTTCGAGCAGTTCCAGAATGCATCCTTAGACTCAGCATTGTCACGGAAGGGAATGGCGTATTTAGGACTGGAAGCTTTCTATGCCGATGCTGCCCTAGGCATGCTACCGCAAGTTAGTTTCGTCGTCGGCCCACGAGAGCTGTCCGAACATGCACCATATTCTCCATCTGATGGAGGTTGGTTGCAGCACAAAATCGTAGATGCTGTGACTAAGGGACCAAAGTATGGTAAAAGCCTTCTCATGATTAGCTACGATGGTATGATTTTCTCCCTGCACTTCCGGAACATGAACCAAGCTGACCGAAATTTTAGAATCTGGTGGTTGGGGAGATCATGTTCCCCCATATCACTCTCCAGAAAACACGCCTGGCGAGTGGTTGAAGGACCCATATAATCTTTTTGGAAACATATATACCGGCCCTGGTTCGTACTCTGGCCCCATACTGCAGACCAAACCGTTACTAACAACTAATAATCGCACTATCAGGAGTTCGGGTTCCTTTCTACATCGTTTCCCCTTGGACCCGCGGGGGCCGCGTCTTTACCGAACATGCAGACCACAATTCGCAAATCCTTTTTATTGAACAATGGCTTAGCGCAAAAGGCTATGATAACATCAGGACAGACGGGATGGTGCCCTGGAGGAGACAAAACATGGCAAACCTACTAAACGCACTGGACTTCGAGAGCGTATGTCCCTGAAATACCCTCTCCACAACATGATTAACCGTCTCTGCTCCACACACCACACAGACACACAGACACACACACACACACACACACACACACATATATTATGTGTGTGTGTGTGTGTATACATTCTCTTTGCCTAACAATCTCTGGTATCTCCCTATAGCCCGACCTCTCCATACCCGACATTCCAAAACCCAAACCTCCCCACCGCAACTCCCGCGGCGAATTCGACGGCTCAGCCTTCTGCGAATCGCAGTTCCCGGACCCACGACCGCTTCCCCCATATTCCTCCCAGCCGTCCACACTCCCCAACATTGTCGAAGAAGGCTATAAAATATGCACAGGCCAACTAACGGAGGGCCGGTATCTCGTTTTCGAACACGAAAACGGCCTCCTACTGTCCCACAACCGGCCCCCGCGTGCGGACACAAATAGTACCAATGGCGATAACAGCGCGGCTTCAGAGCCATTAATAACGACAATCCCGTCGTCTAATAATGATAATAATAATAACAGGGAAAAAAATCCAAAAACGGATAAATACCGCCCCCAAGCTGCCCGGTGGGTCGTTTATTACTATAACAATAACAGCACGGACATTGATGTCATCGCGACTAATCAGTCTGGTCCCTTTTTGTTATCGAGTTTTGATAGGGAGGTGTGGCTGGGGCGGGAGGGGAGGCTGGTTTCGAGGAAGGAGGCGGTGCCGGTGGATATTTTGTTTTCAGTGGGGAATAGCGATGGGGATGGAGATGTGGATGGGAAGAAGAGGGGCTATTCACTAGCATATGCGTCTACTTCGTCGTCAACTGCAGGCGGCGGCGGTGGTGACACTGGCAGTCTTCCTGGGTATATTAATGTGGGTGGCAATGGAAATGTAGATGTGGGAGAGGGGAGGGAGATTTTCAAGGTGATAAGTGTTACGTATTATGACTAATGGCGGCTGGTATACCCATGGATGGGATTGTGAACATGGAGTTAGGGTAATGGACTTTTTTATGCAAAACATGATACAATTCAGGGTACGGATTATATTGGAAGATATGGAATTTGATTTTGAGGATGCTCGGGCTTGCTATCATGATACAAAGCAAGGAAAAGTGTAGACATGCTTATAATATGATTGACTGGTTGATTGATTCTCTTTTTTCTTTTGATTTCGTTTTGAGGAGAATGTTCATGTCGAAGTATGTAACATGCTCTCAAAAGTTTACGGGGACGAGCTGTCTTCAAGAAGTGATCACAAAATCAAAATTGCTGCATATAGAACATAATGGGTGCAATGTTATAGTAAATTAACTGTTAATTGGCACAGGCTGTGGCAGAAGAGTGGAGAACTGGATTATTGAAGGTGGTGGAACCTTGGGTATATCTGGACTAGGATTCCAGTATTTAGCAGTCCAGTGGCAGGCCGGCCACCTATTGCTAAACAACACTCTCGTCCTTCGTCTCTTGATCAACTTCGTCAACAGGAATATGTCGCCTCAGGACAATCGCGGCCGTACTGGCCTTCCGCGGGTTAGGCGCTTCAAAAACTTCATCCAGTTCCTCCAGTGTGCGTCCTCAGCTTCCACGTAGAAGTATATGAAAATAAACTCGAACGCGTCCCAGAAGACGAAGAAGACGTAAAACCAGTATTTGATCTATCGTGCCGCCTTGTTAGAGAAGAATAGGGGATGGACTGTTGTGGGATTGGCAATGGGAAGTGGAGAGAGGGGGTGTTGGATAGATGGATAGACAGATCACTCACGCTATTCAGTGCAACCGGTGCCGCAAACGTGTTGACAAACCCCGCCGCACCAGCTGTAAGCTGGTAAACCCCCATCCCCGTTGCCTCTCATATCATTCGACATAACCTCACCAGGATATATCGGCTGCATCGACGTGAATGCGAATGCAAACACCAAACCAAACACATATATAAACGCGATCGAGGCAGATGACGACGTTTTACTCCTAGTGTTTGTATAGTCGGCTGCTGTCGCTGCAGCAATCGCAAGGCAAACTGCCATGCCCGCTGTACAGCCAAGTAGCATTTTGCGCCGCCCAATTATATCGTGGCAGCGCGCCCCTATCATTGCAGGAATCCTGTAATGTCGTAGACGATGTTGAGGAGGGGTTTGGTGTCGGTATCGGTCACTCCAATGTTCTCAAGAAGATAGGGAAGGTAGTATGATGCGACGCTGGGAGATGAATGTATCAGGTGTCAGCAAAAATATAGGTCCTTTCACATACAAAAACGGCCTGTTATTGCCTTGGGATGTCCTTGGAGATGTTGGAACATATGTACTTGTTGTAGGAAAATTGCTCAAACCACGAAAATGAGACATTGAGAGCATCATCCTATACCGGCGAGAACGGGACTTGAATAGCACCCGGATATCAAAAAAGTTTCGCCAGCTCAACATGCCTTCCTTTCTCAAAGAGAATTATAGAAAATACCTCCCGCTCCTCAACACTGGATTGTAAAAAACGGAGGAGCTGATGTCCGCATTAAATAGTGTCTTGAATGGTCATCCCCCACATTCAGGTAAACCTAGTAGCTGTACCGATGTGCTGGACCTGGGATATTTAGCACAGGGCTAAACAAATGCTGATCCTGGTAGAGGAGGAGAAGCAAGAGCAGGATAAGCTCTCTTCACCGACTCTCAACTGATCATCCATTTTTGTTGCATTCGCTTGCTCAAACAGGCGGTGATGTAACATCTCCACAGCAACGGTGAAAGCTAGGAATATCATTCTTGCTGGTCTGGAGCCGCAGGGAGCTGCAAGGGGGTTTTTCTTCGCTCCTCTTCGCATTTTCGGAGGGTCGGACCTACAAGTTGTTAGCTACGTGGAAAGGAATACATCTCGGGGAGATGAGCTGAACGGTGGGAAAATTCTCTCCAAGCACGGATGGAATTGGCCTGAAATAGCCCCTGTTGTTGTCGGGTATTTTTGCGGGAAACGGCATGACCTTAACCTGACGACTCTTTAACGCTCTTCCTCCCCTGGACCAGCGCTTCCTTCGCGTTTTTACGGGGAACGGCTAGGCGCAGCCATGGTCGGCTTAAAACACAAGAGCACAGTTGAGGGCGGCGGGCTCTTGAACTATTAGCAGATGGTAATCTCTCACCCTACTATGTGTGGGTAAAGCAGGTAGGTAAACAGTCCGTAATGATTCCCTACGCTGGTTGCATGAAGAATTAACAAACTTGAAAAGAATTATTATATTCTGATCAAAGATCCGTCTATGTCTATGTTCATTTGATGCTTTCACTTGACTTGTTGAGAAATTTATTAAATTACAGCCGAAGGGCCGTCCGCGCCGT
Organism: Blastomyces percursus; assembly: GCA_018296065.1. Taxonomy (NCBI): domain Eukaryota; kingdom Fungi; phylum Ascomycota; class Eurotiomycetes; order Onygenales; family Ajellomycetaceae; genus Blastomyces; species Blastomyces percursus. The sequence continues at coordinate 9,782 of JAFEJD010001014.1, read as the reverse complement.
TGTCGTTCACGAAACGTTAGCTATAGTCTCAAACGCCATCACCCGAGAGCCCCCTGCGTCTTAATGCTCTTCTTTCCTTCCTCTGCGTCCCTTAATGCTCTTCTTCCCTTCTTCTTTCAACGCATCGTCATCCGACCTCTCCAAAGTTACCTGCGGCATCAGGAATAGAGCAAGGAAGAATGCCAGGGCGGCCAGCCCGGCGCCGACTAGGAATGTGATTCGGAACCCCTTCTGGTATGCGGGGACAAGAACGGATCGGACACGGACAGCCTCCGATTCCGGCAGACTGGAAAGTAGCGTACCAGGACTCTTAAGTAGTTGTCTAGTTTGTGATTTGTTAAGGTTGAGAGGAGAAACGGAAGACAGTACGGTGTTATGTATGATAGTTCCGGCGGCGGCAAGCCCCAGAGTTCCACCAAGATTTCTAATAAAGCTGCAAAGACGTTGACATACATCATTAGTTCATAAGTAGCCGGCATTTACTTTTTTAGTTCACTTCTCCACTCACTTTCTAAACGATGACACCACGGCCATGTCACGCCGCTCGACGCCGGCTTGTATTGCAATCAGTGATCTAAAAAACATTGATATTAGTACGCTCCACACATGGCAATTCAATAACTTGTTCATATTTAGTTATTTACTCACGGTTGCAATGTATTCCCTAGACCAAACCCAGTTAATATTCCGTAGCCTATCTGTTTCCCAACACCTGAGGATTGATCGAGCGTTGATAATAGGCCAAGGCCAACGGCCCATAAAATCCATCCAACAAGGATGCACTCTCGATAGCGGCCTACCCAATGCACGACAAGGCCCGACAATGTGCTGCTAGCGGCTAATATAGATCAGCAACTGGAGGAAAGAAAGTAGGGTAAAGGTATATAGGTTAACGGCGGGCTCTAGGGCTGCACCACCCTGGAAGAATTCATCAAACGTACTCTGAGTTAACGTAATCGGAAGTAGCAATGAAGCAGATTTGGTAGCGGAATAGCCATACGCCGTCTGGTAAAATAAGGGAATGTAATAGAACTGGACGAGGAAATTCCAGCCATTGATAAACATGGTTAGACTGGCTCCATTAACAATTCGAGATTTAAATATATGCATCGGTATAAGAGGCGTGGATGTCCCCTTCCATTGCCATACAACAAAAATGGCCGAGAAGCAAAATCCGACAACCAATGTGGCGATGACGTGGGTTGAGTTCCATGCATAATCACTTCCACTCCATATCAAGCCCAGCATGAGCACCGATGTCCCGCCAAGGGCCAGAATAATGCCGGTAAAATCTATAGCTCGCAGTTTCAGCTTCCAGTCTCCTTCTACTTTTTTCAGCGGCATGAACAAGAACACGCAGCTAGTAGTTAGTACTACGATGGGAAGGTTGAGACGGAATATCCATCGCCACGAGCCAGGTGAGATGGATGCGAGGGAGCCGCCGATGACAGGTCCAATGCCATTCGCAAGGGCGACAACAGCGCCCAGGATTCCTTGATATTTTCCACGCTCTCGGAGGGGAACAGTATCACTGACTATCATCTGGGCCACGGTCATTAGCCCACCACCGCCTACACCAGTGAACGCTCGGAATACTATTAGCTGAACGGCAGTTTGTGCGAGCGAGGCTGCCAGGGATCCTATAAAAACGATCGCGAGGCCAACGTAGAGAATCACTTTGCGTGACCAGATGTCGGAAAGACGGCCGTAGAGTAGCTGGAAACATGTTGACGTTCTTTCAAAAAGATATTGCAGTTATGTTAATAGATATCGTATTGCTGAAGGCAAAACAAACTAGATCAGCGGACGTACACAAAAAACCCCGCGGCAATCCAGGACATTAGATCTCCGGCAGCCAGTTCATCTGAGATGATCGAAAGACTAGCTGCCAAAGTGGTTTGATCCATCAAAGCGAGCAAATCAACACTGGCGCACGCCATAAATATCTGAAGCTGGTTAGCCCAACTCACGTGGCTACACCACTTACAGACATAAAACTCACCGTAATGACCGTACGCTTTGGGACGAAGTTCGTCTGCTCATTGAAAACATAAGGACTTTTCTCGAGATTTTCAGCCACTGCTACGGTCTCGCCGGCGTCTGACAGACCTGAGATTGATGGTTGTGTTGACCCCATGACAGCCGCCTCTGTCTTCATTTCCATCCGCTAGATAGGCTGATAACGAGAAAATAATAGCTAGGTAATTGGGATACTGTGTACTAGTAAGGCGTGGAGAGAAGAGCAACGGCGCTCCAATTTCATGAACGAGGAAAATGATCACCAGAAGTGATTTTCTTTAATCTCCGTAAATAAATATTAAATCAGGAACTTGCGGTCGATCGCACCCCAACTGTGGCAGGTTGTGCAACAGGTCTGGTAGTTAAGGTTTGATGAAAGAGAGTATCAAGGTACCTATTTGTCTGAAAAATGCCGCGCGCAGGATTTAGTGAAATCGGGCCGAACAGGAATTGCACCCGAACTATGTCATTCAAGGTACTCGTGCAAGAAGAGTTTCCATAAAGGTACTCTATATGGGATAACAATAGTGTACCTAACGTCGTAATAGACGGATTTTGCAAGGCTCGGTGCACGAAAAAATTACCTATATTAATAATGTAATACTATGCATTTAAGTATACAATTTCGACTTGTTTGGATAGGAGAACATGCGGTACTCAAAGATAACAGAAGAGAACCTTGGGAGCTACCCCTGTGGGTCAGTCTAATTGAGAGAAAGACAGACTAGGGCAAAATGCGAAATCATGAGGAACAAAGACCTTACGTATCTAGCAGATTGACGATTCAAGGAGGCCGTGAAAACCCGACAACGCTTCCTGATTGCAAGAACTGTCCAACTCATATCATGCTTCGGCCAAATGTTATTGTACCCCTGTTTCGAGATATGCATATGCTAGATTGCAAGTACACGTATGCAATAGACGCGGAACAGGGATGATTTCAGTGAAGGTGGATGGGCGACGGCCCACATTGTATTGTATAAATGTCCAGGCTCGTGGCTGCTCTCTTCCAATGGTCCCGCCTGTTATGTTCTTCTGAAGAGAATATTCCGCTCGGTGCCTACTTCTTTCCTGCTTGAAAATCGTTTCAAACATAAAATGGCGAACCCAAACATTTTGAATGTATATTCCGGGCCCGATGCCCTGAAGAAATACTTCAACCCCGATTTCCAACCTCCACTTCCACTTGTAGAAGTTCCAAAGGTCCTGAACCCCTTCTATGAAGATGGAGTACGGATATATGCAAAGATGATGACGATGCACCCCGCGAACAACGTGAAGGCGATCCCAGGTTCGTATTTCCGCAGGACTGTACTCCTGGAGAAGGATACATGAAGCTAATTGCGCCGGTGTTTCGATTTTAGCAATGAATATGCTTGAATCCAGTGTTGTGGCAGGGAAAACGAAAACAATTATTGAATACAGTTCTGGCTCGACAGTAATTTCGATGGCAATGATCGCAAGGATATGCCACAATATCAGCGATATCAGGGCATATCTCAGCAACAAAACGAGCTACGCAAAGTTGAGGTTGATGCAATTTTTCGGGCTCGACATCACCCTCTTCGGGGGGCCTTCGCAGCCTGAACCCCATGACGAACGCGGTGGGATTCAGAGCGCAAGAAGGATGGCAATTGTCTCTGACGAAATTGTTAACCCAAATCAGTACGAAAATGACAATAACTGGAAAGCACATGTCCGTTGGACAGGACCGCAGATTCTTAACCAGCTCCCTGAAATAAACGTTATTTGCGCGGGTATGGGCACATCAGGCACAATAACAGGAATCGGAACATATTTTAAGCAGGCGAGGCCTTCTGTTTTTAGGCTTGGGGTTTGCACAGCTCCGGGTGACCGAGTTCCAGGGCCTAGATCTCATGCTCTTCTCGCACCCATTCAGTTCCCATGGAAGGAGGCCGTAGATGCAATTGAAGAAGTAGGATCCCCTGAAGCTTATTCTCTGTCCCTCGAATTGTGCAGGCAGGGCTTGGTCTGTGGCCCATCATCCGGGTTCAACTTGAGTGGGCTTGTTAAAATGCTGGGCAAGCGGAAATCAGCTGGGACGCTGCAAGATCTAGCGGGACCTGATGGTAAAATTCAATGTGTCTTTTTGTGTTGCGATCTGCCATACCAGTATATCGACGAGTACTTCCAGAAACTGGGACCAGAGAAATTCCATCCGATAAATAACCAGGTGAGTCGGAATAAACATCGTCCTCATTTTATCCGATGTAAATTGGATTTGACACTGATAAATCACTAGAATTTGGTCAACGCTGATACCTACCGTTACGATGAGAGCTGGGAACGGCTTCCAAGCAACCTTCTTCCGGACTTTTACGAGCCTGCCGAGGCAGTGAAAATGTTCTGCTGGACTGCGATCAGGGCAAAACCGAAAACTTACATAGTTGACCTGCGGAAGAAAACCGACTATGAAAACTGGCATATGCCGGATGCTATAAACATCCCGCTCAGCAGCTTGACTTCAGCTGAGCCCAGCCCGTTCAGAGATGCGAAAGTGCTGGAAGCACAGTGGCTGGAACTGGAGGGTATTTTCAGCCAGGTCAATAATTTCCCAAACTTTAATGGACAGCGGGTTCTTGTCCTTTGCTACAACGGGGATACAGCACGGGTTGCAACCAGCATTCTGCGCGCCAAAGCAGTTGAGGCAGACTGTCTTCGTGGTGGTTATCAGGCCATTGACGCCATTACGCCGGGAACCTTTCCAGGCGAGCGAGAATCGCGGTTAATCTCGCCGCGGCAGGATATCTCGGTGTAAAAGTAAGGATGCAGTGTAACTAACCATCCATATGAGAAAAAGAGCTGGTTGTTTTTCGGCGGTTTCGAGGCGGGGCGGAAACAGGTGGTCATGTGATCCAGTGAAGGCAATGCACGTGCTCCCTTCCTTCTCCTTGATGCACTCATTTCGTTTCTACTGAACTTCATTGCTGTGTCTATTTGGTTTTCTTTTCCTTCCATATATTTTTTTTGTAAGTAAGTTATCATGGTAATAACATGGAATAATTGTTTTGAATTCTTCATGTTCTTTTCAATTGGATCCTTGGAGTCACTGGCAACCAGAAGTCGAATCGAATCCTTTTTAAGGACACTTGTCTAAATAAAAGGGGCAGAATATGAGCCAAATGACAACAAGCTGGCTATCAAAAGCAGGCGAACATATTTGTTTGTGGTTAAGCAACACGTTGTCCAAGGCCTGTAATGGGAGGTTATTTACGGGGTACCTAAGTCGGCAGAGAAGTGAATTATACCCTCTATTACAGAATACGTGGCCTGGAAATATAATGATAATGGATAGTAAGTAATTGGAACCATAATAAAGCGAATAAGAAGGTCATCAGTAACTACACCAAACCAAGATTCCTGCCCTTGTCTGCTTAGTATGCCTCCAATCAACTAGAAGTTAATCCCACGTCCCTGGTTCAATTTGCCATCCGATCACCCTTCCCGGGGTCCTTCGCAGCTCTAGAAAAGCACGTTGTCAGTGAGAGGCATTATTATTGGCTCATGGAGCTACCCGATCGAACGTTGCAAACTACTGAAGGGACATCGAAGTATATTTTCAGCGCATAAACTTACTCGCAGCTGTGAGTTTGAGCCTCCACATTCAAAAAAGCATTCCATCCTAGCTACATTTAAGCAGTTGCACTCCTAGTGATCGTTCTCTGTCAGGTAAATTTTCCCTTTATCTTGTTGACTGATTCATATTTCAGACCACTCATGTGGGAATAGGAGTTTGATATACTTCTGCCCAGGTTGCTTTGGGGCAGGAGAGGAGACCTCGGGGCATGCGCAGTCCTGCTGTGCCGCCGGGAGGGCGAAAACGGCGGGCAACATGGCCAAGCAGAGGGTGATAAACTTCATAGTTTGCGAGAGAGGATTGTTCTTTCCGACGGATAAATGTTGCTTGTGTAGACATCGACTAGATACGTCACTTGCGTGGATGTCAAGATTGAAACATTGACACAGCTCGAGCGCGGGATTGAGCGTTGTATAAATAGAGGATCCATCAGGACCAGCACCACGAGACGGCATGTGGCATTGCCTCCTCGCATTCCTTCATGCACCATGATGGGATACAACGCAAAAGTACCCTGGTGCGTTTGTTGAAACAAAGTGAAATTGAACAATAAGAAGCGGCAAGTGTGTTTTTCTTTTCTACCAACTTTGGCTTTGAGTAGAGACCAGAACCCACGCGCCGGGTGCGCATCGCATGATGCGATCCAGAAAACATTCAGTCTATAGAGGACTCCATGAAACCTAGCTAGACGCAATGGAAGGATTAGTTCAATAGACGCATCCGCAAATTTGCTTCTTGGAATGCGTCGGATGCGTATCCTTCAGAGGTCTTCCAGGGATTTTAATAATGAAAACTGTACGTGCTGTCATGACTGCGAAATTGGGGAACCGTGTCTCCCATGGTTGTTCAATAATGAGAAGGAGGGAGAAATATTGCTTGAGAACTGGGTTAGAGTCGCGACGTTGGAATGTCTTGTGGAATTCATATGCTAAGTTCCTTGTGGTTACAACAAATGCATTCATAAATGAGTGTTTTCTCACAGGGAAACAAAGCCATCCAGACCCTATCGTCAGAAGCATAGGGTGAAATCAACTCCAGCCAACCAGCCGCGTGCTATTGAAGAATTTTCGCCCGATTTGGGCGTGGACAGGGCATCATTGGTTGCGATTTGGGTGCCAAAATGAAATGAAATCAAAGAGATTCCTGCACGCTGGTAAGCACTCACTAATACAACTAGCGGGGTGTCGCGCAGGCCAGGATATGGAGTTAGATGTAAATATTGTAGTCTCAAAGCAAAGACAAGAGAATAATGCCTGCCATTGCCTGGGAAAGAGCTCGCTGACTCTTCACCGTCTAACAGGGCTTAAGTGGAGACGCGGGAGGACGTTGAGGAGCAAATGCTCGTTAAATAGAGCTAACTATCTCGTTCAGGCTGACTCCAGTCCTCCTTCAAGTCTTACCACTGTTCCTTTGTAGGGTGCAAATCTAGGCCCTGCAAAGCAGACTTTGCGAATGGGGCTGCTGCATTGGCAAATTTCGCGTATGCCTCGATTGCCGTTTTCATAGAGACATAGGACCAAGATCGCCTAGCCCGATAGTGAGAATGATAAACCTTTCAAGCCCTCAGCATCGTGAGCGATAAGGAGCTTGATTAATTAGAGAGAGCGATCGCTCGCTGGGCGGAGGTTATCTAGTTAACTAACTAGTTAACGTTAACTATGATGGAAGATTACCTAGTTAAGCAAACTGGAGGGTCTGAGAAACCAGCCTTTCTATCTCAAAGCGAGAGATTCGCATTTCACAAAAATATTTTGGCCACTATGCAGCTCGGATTCTTCTTCGCTTGGGGTATCCCGATCATAACCCCCGAATTTGCCAATGAAATGGTTCCTTGCTGCGTGGTATTTCAGCTTCCCTCTCCTCGTTCGCAAAGCAATTTGAATCCCAGGTACGGACACGACTCAGCTCTCTTCTCCTTCTAAACGAGGTCGTTTCAAGTTTGCTCAGTCCTCAACATTCTGCTCTGGTTGGCTGCATAGCCCCACTGTCAACAACGCCGTTCTTCGCCCAGTAACTAACTAGTTAACTACCTAGGATATACGCTAGACAGAGCGAGCGGCTTCACTGCGGAGCTAGGACCGGCAGGGTGGAGTCGTGCCTCCACGAGCTTAAATCTCTGGTGTCAAAATCTCAATAATGCAGAAAACCTCCAACAGATGGTTGGAGCTGGTGAAGCCATAAACAGAAACACTGTCCAGGCGGATGGCGTGAAAATTGCACATGAGTTAAGGATTATTGAGTTCCAATTAGGCCTATCTATCTACTCGCAGACACAACAAGAAGTTAATAATGAGAAGCAGAAAAATACCTCTTCCTCAGCCTCCACCGTCCAAAAATCAGAAATGTCGATCACCTTTTCCGAGCACCGCGACGCCGCAAAGCCAACAAAGTGACAGGCGCTTTACAAGCCACCTCCTTGACCCTTTGGACGACGGCCCGATCTCCAAATAATTAACCATTCCTGGGACGAAAAACGGGTTTGGCAACCAAAGAATCACTGCAAAGTTTTCCAACTCAAAAGGCTTGGCGTGGTGCACCGTGACACCCTCTGTCCGCTCTATAAATATCAACTGCCAACAGCTTTCTGCCTCTGTTGTCCATCGGAGAGCAGTTTAGGCGCAGATTGCGATCTTCTCCAAAAGCTTTCACCGCGAAACACAGGGAAGCATGTCCTGCAGTTGCTGCTTAGCCAGGCTTACACATGGGAAATCCCTTGAGACTCCTTAGTGCAAGGATCCGGGGAAAGCTTTTTCCTCTTGCCGCTCTGCATGATTGGCTTGGGGTTCTACGATGCGTACAGAAGATGAAGATCTCTAATATCTGTCCAGTTTCGTAGCCTACTTCTGGACCATTTGGCCCAACAATCCCCCGTTTACGACAAAAGAAATACGGGGCTATTTCAGCTAGCAAGAGCCGATTTGGACGAGGGCTTCTCGAGGGGCAGCCGATTCGCGAATTTCTTCCAACCTTGCGCATTGTCAAGGTAGTCTGAATGAGAATGAAGAAGCGTATTCCCCCAGTCTTGGAGAAAGCTTGACATCGATGACAGTATCTCACTACTTCGTATTTTGAGGGAAGATGTATGAGCCTCATGGGGAACAGTGAGGCTGAGAGGCGCTGCCCATCCTGGGGCTATGAAGCGTCTATCACAGATATAAAAGAGCCACCGATGACCAAAATTCTTCCGCTCTCATCACATCCAAAAGAGCAACCACCAACAACAAATTCTTCAACAACGCAGCAAAGGCGGAGGACTCCAATTGCGGGTTAACCTCCCTTACTATATATTTTTCCCCAGTTAATCCTCCCAATTACACCAAATAGGGGTTTCCCGGCCGAGGAAAAGGAAAGATGAGATACCTCATCACCCTCCTCGCCCTAACGGCCTCTTACACTGCTCTATCCGCCAAAACAAAGCGATGGGAACAGTGCAGCGTTGAAGGGAAAGAAGGCCACTGCATGCCCCCAACGGAATGTAAAGCATTGAACGGCGTCTCCGTAGCCGGTGACTGGTGCAAACACTCTCCAAATGGCTGGCAATGCTGCACAGCTGAACTACCCGCTCTGAAGCCTAGCATGGCCGACGACGACGACGCCGACGTCGACGCCGGCGATGACCACGACAACAACCTCGCCAAACGTGCACCCCGCTCCTGCAACGTCCGCGGCGTCCGTGGCGTCTGCATCAAGAAATCCGCCTGCAAAGGCTTCGCAACCCCCGGTGCCGGAACCCAAAGCGACCCATGGACCTGCCCGCGCGACCCCAACGACGTGTGGTGCTGCACTAGGAGACCACCCCCGCCCCCTAGGGGCCGGCGCTGCAACGCCCGCGGCGTCCCCGGCATCTGCATGAAGAAGTCCGCCTGCAAGGGCCACGCCACACCCGGCGCCGGCACCCCCGACGACCCCTGGACCTGCCCCAAAGACCCGAACGACGTGATGTGCTGCACGGACAAAAAGCCACCGGGACCGCGCCCGCCGCCGGCGGGCAAGAAGTGCAACGCGCGCGGCGTGCGGGGCGTCTGCATCAAGAAGTCTGCGTGCAAGGGCTACGCGACGCCCGGCGCGGGCACGCCGAACGACCCGTGGACATGCCCCAATGATCCGAACGACGTGATGTGCTGCACGACCAGGAAGCCGCCGGCGGCGCCGCCGGCGGCTTCCT